>OZ024918.1:18686637-18816637 GCA_964017125.1 Flabesymbios commensalis | reverse complement strand
GGATTTATGTTCATCTCATGTCAGTCTTGGAAAGGTTTGTATGTATTTTCATTCTTGAAGAACTTATCGGCAGAGATTTAATGAAAATGAAATGCAATGTACATCTTTAATATCAGCTATAACTCATTGTTTGGCAGGTAAACTGTATCACACCTTCTGGGGATTGGAGGAGAGGTTGAAGCTATTGAACATATCAACGAGTATTTTACCATTGGCTGTGTGGTGTATCGGATTAATATCATAGCGCTTGTTAAATGTGTGAATACTTTTTTTTTACACTCATCAGCAATACAAACGCTTTCTTTACACCATGGTATATCAGTATGCACAGTAAGGACACATTCTTCATCATGGCTGCTCAGTGCATAATTATCCTTCAAGCTTACTTTGTTCATGTGGATCAGTTATTATCAGTGAAATTTTGAGATTTAAAACAGTAATAACTGTCCTTGCAGGTTTGGATCAGAAATCATTATTATGAACCGAGAATCACTGACCATAATGACAATAAGCATGAATGAAACACAAAGACTCAATTTGAACGTTGCACAAATTTGAGTACATTTCCAGCTTTTGTGCTGTTTCCAAGAGCCTGTAGTAGCTGTTATATTTGCTTTTCAGCAGTGTATAGATATGCACAATATTACCAAACGTTAAAGGTCAGAGTAGGATAATGTTACTTGCTTGAACATGTTGTATAACCGAGCAATATTTTGCATCATCGATTGTATCGCTAAATTGACAAGCTCACAACGTATGCCCTACAAGTATCGAATCTATTTTTTATTGCTTAGATAAAAAATGTTTTCACGTTGAAATAAACCCTATCAAATAATTAAAATTGGCATTAAATAATTATGTTAAATTGATTAATTCCATGTCAGAGACAACCATAACAAAATAAAACCATTAGGTTCCAAATATATTTCGAATATTACCTCGAATTTGACCTTAAAGTTATTGATTGACCTTCACCTTTATGCGATATATAATAATACATATCATGTTGTACAACATTAAAGTACACAGTGTATTAGGAGAAAATAATTAAAATCCTAACGTTGGTCAATCAACAAAACATGTGCGAAAAAAACAACTTGGTTGGACCACTTGTCCAAACAATTAAGACACCATTTATTAGATCAATACTCCATTACACCCACAAATGAAAGGTTAAAGATGATGTTATTTTTAATAATATATCAAATAATTTTAGATAATTTGAAACATTTTAAATGCACTATTTAATGTTCGAAATTGTCGAATTTTCCTCGTTTGACATTGACCTCGACACATCACGTGACCTTGACTATGAATGATCGCAAAAATATTATTGTTGTGTAAATGATCCATCAAACAGTTAACAAAACTTGAAATCATTAAAATCGACCCAACGATTCTTGAGATATTATATTCTCCGGATTTTTTCCAGATTTTTCTAATTATGGATACTTAAATTAATCGTGTCAAAAATGACTGCGCTATATCAGGATCGAAAGAGTACATGTTACTGATTATCTGGGCGAAAAATGGTAATTTCCAAAAGTGCACAGGGGAACTCCTAACAGCCTGGACTGTAGGCCCATATATCACCATATTCACTAGGTGGGCTACTAGAAGGAACTCGACGCCGTATGATGTGTACTACATAATGGTGCAATCTGACAGCTAGCTTTAGCGCGTCCACCTCATATTAATCTGTCGGCCTATTGAGGGTATATATAATCCTATAAAGTTTTTGTTTTTACTTACATGTATTCAAGCGATGCGCTTTTGTTTACAAAAAATGTAAAATGAGCAGTGTTAATAGTAGCCTATAATCGGAATGTGTTTATTTCATTATATACATAATTGCAATGATTATCTTGATTATGTTGTGATTGATTATTTGCATGTGGAAGCTGACACTTATACAGAAATTCCGTCTCTGGCTGTCAGTGAAAAAGCCATGAGAAGACTGTTGTTCAGGCTAGCTGATGCTAAGCTATAGCGAATTATGTATGCCTAATTCTGTATGCTCGATACTTGCTTATGGATTCGCTGACACGTCAGTGCATTTCGGCCTGAATTTATAATAACTATTATGGAATATCACTTTTAAACATATTTAAGCACGCAAATATACAAAATAAGTCAACCATTTTTGTGAGATATCCATTTAAATTCAGATTTTTTCGTGGCGCCGATTCATGTATGCCTACACATAATTATGCCATTTTAGTCTTATAAATATGACTTAAAAATCGTAATCCCGGCTAATTGTATAGGCCCCTCATGTAAGATCCCTGTATCACAGGTACAAAAAAGGGATAGTCATAGACATAATAGTTCCAGTCAAATTTTAATTTATTTCACATGCATTTTTGAGAAAAAAATATTTTCCTGCTTGTAGCACCACGAACCAGAGGAGAACAGGATACATAACCGAAAAATACATAGTTGTCAACAGTTTTAGGCCTAACGTTAGTCTATGACTTCCAGTCCAGATAATAAGTAGATAATTGTCCGGGGGGCACACTGATCCATGTGTCTGGGCGATCGCTAATTATAATAGCTTGACCTAAATCTTACGCGTTTGATTGGTCTAGATAACAATCTCGCCCCAGAAACACGAGACGTTGACTGGATGTTGGTTTAATGTTGGGCCAGCGTCGCAGCGTCGACGTTTGCAGGCAAGTTTCCAAACCAAATCAGCCACACAAACAATTCAGCCACACAACAGTTCAGTAATAATCAATAATCATTATCACGATACGTGGCATATCTTTAGCGAGGTTATATTTTTCAAGCCGTAGCACCTGCGAACACCATCATGTTTAATTACTATTTTTAAAGACGATATTCTGTATCTCAATTTTGTCTGAGACAGGTATAATATATGGCATAATATATATTGGACTAAAACGAATTAAAAGTATCACCCCAGCAAGCACGAGACGTTGACGCGTTGTTTGATGTCCATCGTTAAACCAACATTGATTCAACGTCTTGTGTCTGCTGGGGTAGGGCCAGCATATCCCATTTGCAAAAGGCCAAAGTATCTGTCATAAACAATCCAATGCCACTCCTTATTTGTTGACGTAATTATGCCTGATAAATAATGCTGGCTATGTATTCATATGCATATTTCTGTATATATTATCTGTCATAAAAGAGCGAAATTTCAATCCTCAGAAGTTGCCCTGAACTACATCTGCCACGCAAAAAGAAAGTCAGTAGTCGCTTATTTTCGAAGTAAGCAGTTACTGCTCTTTGGCTTTACACAGTCGTGCTGTTATGGATTGTGTTGTGGATTTCTTAGTTCGATGAGAGTACAGGATTCATTTTCTCCATTGTGTTAGGCCTATGGTGTTTTTATTTCTCGTGGAGTTGTATTTGAGAAAATCTTATATTATGCTCATTTGCATTTTATTGAGTGTTTTTATTACTGTAGTTCTTATTGATGTTCATTTTCGAATACATTATACCAGGCCCTATATGTATAAACATGTATGATATGTATGTGTCCATTAAATCAAGGCTAAAAATCGGGTCAACCCCTCCTGCCCCGCCCATCAATGGCAATGGTAATAAAAATGGTACAATATTTTAGCCAAGGTTCTCATGAGCATCATAAAAGCCAAACAAAATATGTTATGCTTGTGTCAAATGGCAAACCGTCTCTAGAAGTCACTCCGGGGAGGACACAATGAAACTTTTTAAAATTTATTTGTTATGTGATTTAAGCAAAATATAAAATGTCGTCTGCTATGAGTTTTTACTGAGCTCGGTCCGCTGAGGATTTAGGCGCTATAGAAGTGTTTTTGCGTGATTGATTGTTTCTTTTTTCGCCATTTAAACAAGATCTAACAATGAATTGATATAATTTTCGACACAATGGAAGCAGATTCTTCATATTGGTATACACCACAAGGTGAGTAGGGATCCAAATAGGTCGTAAAGGCCCTATTGCACGCAGGGGTTGTGTGGAATCTACATCTGCTGTCAGGTTGAGTGGTAGGGCAGGGAATGATGATGACGTTTTTATTGTGGGTCCACCATATCACATAACTGAAACGTTTTTAAAAAAGGTAGTAGTTGCCCCCTATTATTAGCTATAGTTACCGCTTCCAACGTTTTGCGTCACAACATTTTTCAGAGTATCCTTACACTAGCTGAAGACATCATAGAACTTGCTGTTCCGGCGTTAGAGGAGGTGGTGCAACATTAATCCAGCATTGGTTCAAGGTATCGTGATGGCTGCTCTATACACTGGACCGTTACCCAGCCAGCACGTTACACTGCCCAGTGTTGAATGGATGATGGACAGTGCGAATGACGGTGGTCCAGCATTAAACCGGCATCGGGCTGGTATTGTGCTGACTTGTAGTGCACTGCTGCTGAGGACTCGTATGCTCCACAGAACATCCTTTTCTAGTATTTTACATGAATTCAGGTCCAAAAAGTCACATATCAACTCAAGAATTGCGGGGATATAAAATATATATTTATTATTAGTAGGAAGTGTTAAATTTGTCCGAGCTCATCCGATTGGATTCAAATTAGCAATTAGACGCCTTTATGCACAACTGAACCAACCCCAAAAAGTTCTTTTTGAGATAAATTCGGTTGAAGTTTATGGTCTACTGTAAATTCAAGAAACCGAATGAGTAAAATATTGTGTTAAACTAACACACGACATTCACATTCTCAATTCATGGAAAATACACACATCTTTAGATACCTCCAGTTTCGAACCTCCCTGCCTCAAATAAGCTGTAGTCCAGCTGTGGATAAATATGAAAGACTATTTTGATTTATGTATAACTGGACCAAACCACATTTCTTGTAAATTAAACAAATACAAATATATGTAGAATATTTATAATAATAAGCATATTTCAGACTCTCTAGATCTATTCTGTAGTTTCCACAAAAAAAATAAGTGTAACTTTTTATAGTATTGTTGAAATCTGTGGACTGCGAGAATGCTGGGAAAAACAAAGGTGAGGGTTGGTCCAGTTGCTCATGGATACGTTTTAAGATGTTGATTTATGTACAAGTGGACCAAGCCACATTTATTGTCAATTTAACAAATGTGTAGAACAAGACACCGATAAGCATATTACAGATTATCTACATCTTATGTAGATGTATCTGTGGTAAGTCTTTAGTAAAATACGTGTAACTTTTAGAGCTTAGATGATATCCCGGGGACTGTGAGGCTGATGGAAGAAATACATGTGTGGGTTGGTCCAGTTGTGCATAAAACAATCTTTAGATTTACATATACTATTTTTTCAGCTCCACCAGGTGGCGTGATGGGTGTAGTTTGAACTTCCGGTTATTTTTTAACTAAAAGCTATGGATAATGTACAAGCCTATCACTTGGCACACTTTTAAACTCAATTTCGATTTTTTGGGGGTTGGCTCACTTGTTCATAAAGGCGTCCAATTTAAAGTCGGTTTCAATATAACTTTCGTAAAAAAATATATTTCTCATTTCTTCCGATCCATGATACGAAATATAGGCCTATATTTTGTGAGTGTATATCTGCATTTTAAAAACGCAAAAAATCAGAAACATCATTAGTAACATATGGTAGATTAATACCACTACAGATTTACAATACATAAAAAACAGCAATAACTGCTTAATTCACAAGTAATTAACAGTTACAGCTGTTTGTCTTTGCACGTAGGAAATCTAAATCATCGTTGAAGGGTTTGACGTGGAGAGGGGGCATTGGTATGGTTCATTGGCATTTGTGACGCCACTCGCCAGTGCGCATCAGTCTTCCAGCCACGTGACCATCGAGGCATTTGCTGATTGGATGCCGACGTCACACGTGGGCTGTTGGGCAATGGAGGAAGCCAGACCGTCTGGGTTTGGACGCTGTTGTTGCTATCCTTTGGTGGTTTCGCTGTTCTCAAACCGGCGACAGCACGTTCATATCTCTCCCTGTGGTGCTCAATCTTGTCTAAATACGACCTGTCTGCTCTTGCCTCACGTACCCTGCAATTATGCAATAAATACAATAACCCTTAAAGCGCTGAATTATTTTTGTATAAACCATGGAGGCCAAACGGTTTATCAATATAAAATCATCATAAATGTCTTAGCTAGCTCTTTCTGCTTGATTTGAATACCTATGTCATGGGTCTCTGCGGCCACCATAAATATTTTAATTTTTACAGTGCGGGTATCGACTTAAAGGCTCCCCCCACGATTGCTTAAAACGCGACCGCCGTGGCAGGTTTGGAAAATCGCAGAAAAGCTGGTTTCGTGACGTCAGCATGCCACACCACAAAGACTGTTACCGACTTTGCGTCGTAATCTATTGCAGCGATCATAGTTGTGACCGCGTAGGCCCTCTTGACAAAATCGTAGTCATGGGAGTGGCCATACCGATTGTATAATATTACTGTCGCGCCAAATCAGAGACAGTCTTTGTGGTATGTGGGAGCCTTAATTAAGACGTCAGAATCTGACGTATATAGACGTTCTGACGTCTAAAGTAGATCCCAGCGCTGTAAGGGTTAAGAAGCTAGTCATAAGTTAACACCATTATTAACTAAAAAGAGTATATTTACAAAATTAATACTTGCAATATACGATGTATACACTCAAAAAGCTTATGCACAGATAATACAATGTATGCAATAAATAGATCATGAGTGTGTGATGCTCAATCTTGTCTAAATCCCAGCAAACACGGAAGGCTGAGCGAGTGTTGTTTTGATGTTGGGCCAGAGTCGTAGACGATGGGCCAGCATCAAATCAACATTGGCTCAGCGTTCCGTGTTTGATGGAATACGACCTGTTTGTCCTACAGTGTTATTAACTTTTTCAGTACGATTTGAAACATTTCTAACTATTTTTTTAATAACGATTAGTCAATGCGAATATACTGATTTAAAAGAAAACATTGATTGTACTTTATACGGGGTGGTAGTAGTTTTTACAGACGTCATTCCAGAAAACAAGATATATTAGGCTAATATTTCTTAATCGTTTCTGAAGTACACCATACACGAAAACTATCGCGTAGTATCTCAGCTCGTATCCTAATTTTTAAGATCGTCTCAAAATACAGCTCCTGGATTGCTTGAACTGTGATCACGTCTTGATGTTTAGGACGACATTTCGGTCCATGCTGTATGAAAATACCAGCAAGCCTGCTGCTAGGCACAATAATCTGTCTAGACCTATGTTGTTATTAATAATCTAAGAGCTAGTAAAATATTTAAATTTATACCCGCTAACATATTATAATATAGCCTACCGACGATACTGGTATATTGACATCAAATACAATTTAAATGATTTGCAATAAAATTAAGTCTAGTGAATCAATAATTTTAAATGAATATGTACTGTACTGACAAAAATCACCGGAGCCATCTCGATTATTTAACTGTTCCGAAATTTCGCCAGTCTGAGTCAAATTTACCGTCATTTCTTAATCTTTGTGTGTGTGTTTTTTTAATTATTTTAACAGAGCGCCCAGGGGCCGTGGGCCTTATAATGCGTGATCAGTGTGTGAATGAGGTCAATGGTCAGTACATAGATACGATGTATGTTTTATCATGGAAATTCCCCTTCTCAGTTTAGACTTTTAACTGCACAAGACCTTTTACCAGACAGATTTTATTTGATGCATTGTCTCCGCTCTAAAAAAATTGCACAGTTACCAATCTATTGGTTAATGGTGTCAAGTTCTCATATACCAATAATCAAACCCACTTGGAGGTATTTAGGGTCGCACAGCACAAATCTAAAATAGACTTTGAAATATTAAACGAATTAGTCAGCAGGTTGTACTAAAAATGCCCCCCCCCCCTTTTAGAACATACAAAATAAATAAATCTGTAGAGACCAATAATAAGATCTAATTGAAATTGACTTATCCTTTTTAACTCATTCGGCCGTGGGCTTCCTCGTCACTGACCATTTAATATTATCATATCGAGACTCTTCGGTAGAAACTTCAGTCACCTCTGAACAGTGATAGCTGAGTTTGCCGCGTCCAAAGCTCCAGTGATGACTGGAAGTCGTATGCTGGCTTCATCACGTATGCGGGGAGGCTTTTTCCTGGGAACGTCTTCAACTGGTTTATCTGCTCTGTTCACATCTATCACAGGCACCTTGAGCATAATAACTAATGTTATGGTTAATATATTTAATGGTCTACCTATAACACTGACGATTGGTTCCGGCTTATATGGCAAATGGTGTATCTATTAGTATTTTTAAAATGATCCTTACAGTGACGAGATGGAACTGCATGTTTCCAAACAGAAACGAGCCGTTGGTCCAATGTTAGTTTAATGTTTGACCAGTGTATTTTATGGTAATGTGTCATCTTAATTTTAATACAACATATTTAATTGCGATCGGTGACCATTTAAACCCTGGTGTTTACTTTACAAGTGAGGAGCAGATACTGCATTTTAGCTTTGCAGAGCAGAAATACCTTCTTAACTGTTTTCCTTGTCACGGTCCAGTCACCAAGTGGCGGAAAGTGATGTCGCTTGAGTTCCGATGGCATATCTTCAAAAGTTCTTACTAATATGCAGTATTATATATCTGAAAAGTGATAATAAAAACAACACTGTCCTGCAGGACAACAACAATAACTTCAGTAATGTGGTGCGCAATGGTATTGTATACACTGCGTTCAACTGTCGTTTTTTGCCTTTTTTTCAATAATAGTTTCTGGACGCTCATCTGCTGATGTGCGAATAAAAACAGTTTTCGTGGTCTTGATCTCACTGTTGATCCCGTCGTTAACAGTCAATTGTAAATCACAAATGATCGAGATGTACAAGATGGTGTTATTTCCGCGTCTGAGACGTGGGACTATATTGAGACGACATAAAACTATCACATTGTCCAGTCTGAACCAAACTATAAGGACGTAGGGCTTACTCACCAGTTACCCAACAAAAGCAGAGCCTTTAGCCAATGTTAGGTTAATGTGCGATATCTCTGACGCTGGCCCAACATTGAAAAAACTTCTTCTGTTTGCTGGGTTGTCACGTACAAAAAAGTATATTTCTATCATCTGTCTTATTCCACAAGTTTATCCTTCATACCAGCGTAAATTTAATTTGCAATGACTAAGAATATCGTGTCAAATATATAAAGCCTTATACGCAGGTGAGAATTTCTATGAATGTAATCCTATAATGTAGACGAAATCTTGGCACTCACTGATAAAGACATCGGATTCACGTATTGTGTTGATATGTTTATTGGGTGTATTGTCCAAAGAAAACCTCACATATCACTGTGTGAAAGTCAATAAGTCTGTCCTTTTACAAGGCTCCCAGTTTACAGCAGATATATTATTATCAACCCTTACAACGCTGACATATTTCTGTATGAAACATAGAGACCAAAGGGCTTTTTGAATTTGAAGTCCTTATAAATGCCTTAGTTACCTCTTTGCGCTTCATTTGAATACCTATGTGATGGGGCGACGGTCGTTATAAATAGTTTTACTCTATCGGTGCGGGGATCGACTTTAGACCTTGAAATCAGACGTCTTTAGACGTCGCTCTGGAAGGGTTAGGCCTAACATTGCTAACAGTGTCACTACAGTGACGTTCCTCAAGCAGCCCCATTACGCTTGAAGGATTCATTTTAGTCAAATAAACTGAAGGAAGCAGATCTGGTCAGTGAAAATGTGTAGATTTTCTATTTTTGTCACGTTTTCCATTTTGTCCTCATAATCCGACACGACTAGAAGGCAACGGTATGTAAGAACGCTGCAATATAATGCCAAACAACAGTAACTAAAAGTAAGCAGTTTCTGCTGTTTGGCTTTGAAAGGCAGAATAGTTTTAGAGATTTCAGCTCAATAGGAATTCCGACGCTATAAAAATTTAGTAGTTATTAATTTCAATTGTCTTATGCTGTTGACCATAGCTACTTGAAAAAGCCTGTGTTTAAATATTAGCATGATGCTTAATCCTTTAACCACGGGGACCGTCTTTATACAGTGTATGTCAGAATCTGACGTCTGTAAACGTCAGGTAAAGGCATACTTTCTGAGCAGTCATTTATTTCAGCTTGAGAGTAGTGAGAAGTTGTTTCAGGTAGATTTGTATATCATCAGCATATTAATGGTAGTTGATGCCATGTTTCTTCGACAGATCTAAGAAGATGGCCAAATGTGAATTACTACGATCTAGTTTTTAGATAATGATTTGGATACAAAGTAGGTAGTAAAGAAACTCGCCGGTAGATATCAGTATTTGCTGGATCACCTGTCCTATGCAGGGGAATTACATTTAATGGCCAATTTCGGTTTGCCAGGACATACACCAGACAGGAGTGATTGGTTAATCATCAAAGTCAACAACAAATCTAAAATATCAAAATTATTTACAAAACAGGTTTAATTTTCCTATATCGCTTGGGGTTGTCACTAGTTTTATTCGTCTCACCAATGCTACCCAAGTCGGCCAGATCAGATTTTTTTTCGGGTACTAAATTACTTTTTACTCATGTCGACTAGATATAAGCTTTATCTTCACAAGCCGCTATTTACCCTTGAATCGTTGAAATATATTTGTATAAAGGGCTCTTTTCAAATTGAAATTACCATAAATGTCTTTCCGCTTCATTTGAATACCTACTGTCATTGTAAATATTTTACTCTTTCAGTACGGGTGAAGACATTAGATGTCAGAATCTGACGTCTATAGACGTCAGATTCTGACATCCAAATCCGGTGCCCGCACTGAAATGGTTAAAATATTGATAAAAATAAGTAAAACTAATGTAACCATGAAGGAAGCTCACAAGGTAAGTTAATTTCTACCATTCAGACAACACCACAGATGGTGGTCTATTTTTCGTCATTTAAAGCTGGAATTGCTAACGCAATTTCCAGCTTTAAATCGCGAAAAATAGCTGCCGCGACTCACAGTTTCAAGTGGGTAAAATATACTTACGTATCTATGAACAATTTCAAGCAAAACATATAGTCTGGTGGCCACCTACCTTATTTCCTAATTTTGTTTACATCATTTTGTTCAAGGGCTCAACCTATTATAGTATTATACATATCTGTGGGCACTTTTTTAAGACCGGTTGTAATCTTGTAGGTATGTGCTGGAATAAAATATGACGTTTATGGCAAAAAAAAGTAAAAAAACACATACAAATAAAACAAAAATCATGAAAAAATAATTTATCATGGATAGCAAATTCTGATCAATAAAATGTAGCGCAGAGATAGAAGGCCCTAAAAATGGGCAAAATGTATACAAATTCATATAAAAATACATTTTTATTATGCCAATTTAGCCCAAATTAATGTTCATTTCACCTTCAAAATATCTTGTTTCAAGTACATAAAGACATTACGAATTCAGCCCGAAGTCATTGAAAAAACATTTATTTCCAAAGTGACGAATTTGTCAATTAGAAGACAGTAATGTTTTACAATTTCACCCATGGTTATCAGCGCAGACTATGGATATAGGGGCCTACACATGAGCCTTCTCGTCCAGCGAATGGTCTTAAACCAGATTTTCACACTTTACAAGCTTTTATTATTATTACATAATCATATCAACAACACAACTTAACAGACTATCAACTGACAAATATGAATAAAAAATATCCTAAAGGCGAAAGATCAGGCATTAGAAAATACCGATACACTTTCATTATTTTGTGCATTTTAGGCATGGGACTGTTTAAAAAAAATAGAAATTCGCTGCACCCCCCCTGCGACATAGGTTTCATGTGTTTTCATTATTCCTGGACGTATAAGCTTTAAATTTAAGAACAGTAACCAAAAATTAAAGTGTCCAAAATATGTCATTTTAACCCTTTTAACACCAGAGCATCAAAAATAACTTGTGACAATTAATAAGCGAAAATCGTCACTCAAAAAAATTCAGGATACAAAAATTGTTTGAAAAATCGACCAATATATCTACGACAGCTGTGTAGATGATGCAAAATCGAAACAAAAATAAACAGAAAAATTTGAAATACAAATAAAGCATTTTAATGAAAATATATTTGAAAAAATGACAAATTTTAATCTTTGATTTCCTTTAGTTATACTGAACTTTAGAAGGAGTTGGATCGTAATAAATTTGTTATTGCTCGCAAATATATAAATTTATTATTTAGAACGATAAACCAAACATTGGGGTATATAATGTACTCAATTAACAGTATTTTTATGTAGTACCGGAATGATTTTTATGATTTTTTTTGTCTATTTTATTTTCTTCGCCATATCATATTTTAATAGAGTAGTTTTATATTTAAATGAAAGTTAAATAACAATTATAAGTATTTTTACCCAGATAGCGGATTATAAAACAAAAATAAACATTTATAACATTTTTTTCGTAGTAATATCAGAGATATTATAATAACGAGATATTCCACTGAGTGCTACTTCCGTTACCGCAATGGGTGGGAGCGCCACCTGGCCGCCTAGGAGTAATATTACTGTGAAGCACCTGTCAAGTCGACGCTAACAATGACTGTAAACAACACAACCACATCGAGTTTTGTGTGCGCGCTGGTTGATCCAACAATCCGGAAAATGTTCCAGATTTAAGTTCATTTATCTTTTGTAGTTTCGTAGAAAGGTAAGTGATACATAATTATTGTATTTTATCAAAATAATACACAGAAAACGATTTAAACATCCACCCTACCGATGCCATCAATGTGGGCGATAATGTACAGAAATGGCGATCGGTATTTTGGCCTGTGTGAATAAAATACATTTTTTTTGAGAAAAAGTAAAGTTTATTAAAATAAAATCCACCAAATTATATTTGTAGGATATGTCTGTACATGGTAGAATATATGTAGTCTACATCGTCACGATTAATTTAAGCGACATAAGTTCATAACTGATGAGTGACGTGGTCGCCTGTCAGTGACAGTGTCACAGTATCAGTGTACTGTTAGCCTACTGTTAGTGTTAGCCTACCAGTAACCAGTGGTTACTGTGTGTGTCAGATGGTCACTTACGGTACCTACTCCATGGCACTGCTGATTCAGTGAAGCGTGCAGTGCCAGACAGGCCCCCCGTCTAGCTCAGTGAGTAGCAAAGCAAGACGTTGGCCGGACCACTTTTCAGTAAAAAAACTCTAGACCCCCCAGAACAGGCCTGTATCACAGCCGGACCACTTCTACTTTGCTTCCGTTCCTTAATTACTAGTCTAGGCCTAGAAGTCATTAGTCTACCATTGATAATAGGCCTCGAAATTGGCCAGTTCAGTTGTCTGTGAACATTGTCTGTTAAATAGGCTAGTGATTCTAGTCTAGGCCTAGCCTACTTCCCATTCACTGATTCATGCCCAGGATCATCAGACTTTTGAAAAGGGTGTTTTTGGGCACATATTATTTCATGTAAACATACCGGGGGAGCGTACTTCCATTGTGACAAGTCTGAGGATGGTTCATAACTTAGAAATTATAAAATTTATTATGACAAAAAGTAGGCTATATTTCCAGCAAAAGTTAAGGGAGGTTCAATTGAAAATACCCCACCCCTCCCCGGTGACAATCCTGAAATTCACAATAATATCGTGGGCGAAAGGCTTGGAAGATTTTCTGAAAAGATATTCTGGCTTTCGATTTGACCAAAAAAATTGACCTCATCCTATCATGCAATTTAAATAGCAAATACAATTTATAAATATCATACGCCTAGTCTATTATTTTGACTTGATTTGGATAGGGTACCTATATCCCTAACCCCAAAATGACATAAATTGAAGGTTTATGGTGTGACTGTGTTGGTCATAAAGTTGGAAAATTACTAGAGACTAGACTATGATTACAAGATAGGGCCTGCAAAGTGAAAACGACACAATCAGGCTAAAATCTTTTAAAAAAAAAACAGTATTTTAATTTACGCATTTTAATATGGCCATATAAAGTGGACATGTCCATAGACTAGAATTGTGTAAGTTTTTAAATTTGTGTGTGGTCTAGCGCATTAACCAGTTAAGCGAGATATTAAGACAAAATTCCCGATTTCTTATTTCAGACATGCAAAAAACACACACAATTTTTTTTTAAATAGTTCTAGTCTTTGGTATGTAAACAGGGTAAACATGGTAAAGCAAGATATAAAGACAAAACTCCAGATTTCCTATTTCGGATGTGCATGTCCAAAATACGAAATACACAAATTTTGTCTTTAGATCTGCTCAACTGGTAAATGCGCAACACAAAAATTTTAAAAGTTAGGCATTTCTAGTCTATGGACATGTTTACATCATATGTTCATATCAGGAAGCCAAAATAAAAATACTGATTTTTAATGATCATCTGATCTACCCAATAATTAGGATATTTATTATGTGAGGTAGGCTAGGACCGGGCATTGGCTCGTAAAATTGAAATAATAATAATAAGTCTTGTCGGACATTCAATAATAATGCAATGCAATAATTAGAAAAGTTAAGATTTACCTTCGCTATTATTCTAATGGAAATTAGAGAAATGTAACATGTAGGGCCTACTTGACATTCTAGATGGAAATACTTGACAACCCCCCCCCCCCCCCTTATTATATAAAGCAGCACCAGGGTTAAATCTGGTGCCACTTTTGGCTGAGAAAATAAATTGGCACAACCTGTTTGTGCGTGACAATTGCTTGAATAACTTTCAAAAGATATTGATTCACCTCTTAAAAGAGGGAACATGTCCATTTATCATTTTTCATGAAAAGGTAATCATGACAATGCTTGAAGTAAAATATAAAATATTGTACGACATGATTGCTACTTAAATGGCTTTGTATAATTTGGAAGAATAAAAGTGCACAAATATCACCCAATAAATTATTTATGCATTTGTTAACGCTGACTTTAAATTCTTGAGAAACAAATCTGGTTTCAAATGGTGTGTGTAAAAATAAACTCATCCCTTCATAATTCCCCCAGGAAATAAAATGGTCATTCCCTTATGATTATATACATGTATGTACTATTACACTGTCATAAATATTTTTTTATTACTGTATGTACATAAAAAAAATTGTATTGGTTTTGTATTTATATCAATTTCTTTGTAGGAAGAAAAGAAATTGTGGACATCTGTGCATCCATCAGTGCAATGCATATGGTTTCCAGGAAGATGATGACAAATTTCTCCCACAAGCTCATTGATAAGGATCATTTTGAGGAATGACCTAGTGGCCTCCCATAGGAGGTTGGCTGCTCATAAAAGTGGCTGCTCATAGCATGCTCTACTGTATATAATGACTTATATAACCCATGAAGGACTGTGGTATCACAAATGCATCATTTACCTGAAATTATATTATCCACTTCAATTTGGATAACCTGACATATTATATCAAGAATATACAACCACATTCTTGATTATATTTAATAATTATACATAAGACACTTTATATTTGCTTAAACAAGTTAAAGGTATTTGGTGAAATGAGATATTTCTTGCTGACTTTAGAATGTCAGTTGTGTTGCTTATCAATTTTCATGTTGAGATTGTCAAGGTTGAATTAGATTTAAAGAAAATATTTGATAACATAAAATAGTGCTACAATAAAATGTTTCATGGCACAAATTGATAGTCTATTTTACTCAAGTGAATCTTGAGTGCCCATTGTCAATAAAAAGTTTAAAATTTAGACTTTTTCTCATTTTTATAGTAGTTATGGTGTATTTTATGCCTCCGCCAGCCTGCGGCCGGAGGCATCCTGCGGCCAGAGGCATTATGTAGTCGGGTTGTCCGTCTGTCTGTCCGGCTGACTGTCTGTCTGTCCGTCCGGATTATTTTTTTTGAATGGGATGGTAAGACAGGTAGGGGGGATGATCCATGTCAATTAAAAAAATTCAGGCAGGGTGGGCACATGGAGGGTTTTAACAAATATTTATTTTAAGTGTCTTTTTTTCATTTATTGCAGTAGCCTCTGTGGATTACATTTATTACGGGCGGGGAGGGTCAGACTGAGGGGTTGGGGGGTCAAGTCCAATTTCATTTTCTTGCCATGGGGGGGCTGTGGGAGTGGGGGGTTCAAAACAAATTTGAACAAAAAATAGGGGGGGTCAAGGCAAATTTTTTTTTTTTTTTCTACAACCTCAGCCCGGATTACTTTTTTTCTAATGTGAGGATAAGGCAGGAAGGGGGGATAGTACAGGCCAATTAAAAAAATTCAGGCAGGGTGGGCACATGGGGGTTTTAACAAATATTTATTTTTAGGTTTTTTTTCATTTGACGCAATAGCCTCTGTGGACGTTTATTTACCGGCGGGGAAGGACAAGGCCAATTTGATTTTTTTGCCAGGGGGGGCTGTGGGTGGTTCAAAACAAATTTGAACAAAAAAGTAGGGGGTGAAGGCAAATTTTTTTTTTTTTTCTGTAACTTCTGTCTGGATTACTTTTTTATCAAATGGGAGGGTAAGGCAGGAAGGGGGGGTTGATCCAGGCCAATTAAATCTTTTTGTTTAGGGGTGTTGTGCACTCAAGTTTCAGGTGTTTGGGCGCGATGCGCAAGAGGGATATCAACACTTTATTCATGTGCAGTTATATATAGCCCCAGTGCCTGAAACAGGCTTCGGAGAGGACGACACGGCTACAGTAGGCCCTAGCCTATATATCTTCACGTAACTAAATTTGGGAAAAAAGTCAAAATATTGAAAAAATAGAAAAACAAATAGCCATGCGCCCCTAATATTTTTTTTTACGGGCACATGCATCCGTAGGGCCTATATATATTGGTTATTTAAATTGAACCCTGTGAACCACCTTGTCTGATGTCAGTAGACCCTAATTCATTTTAGAATTATGGACTCATTATAACCTATTAGAAAAGATAGACTAGTCTACCTGTAGATGTGTAAAAATTGGTCTCAAGTTAAATTAGGCCTAGGTAGTCTATATCTTGAAGTACTGAAAAATTATGAGCATAAAATACACATCAAAAATTTGCAAAACTAGGTCTATAGGCCCCCTAGTCTACATTAAAAAAATATTTGGGAATAGAAGGGGTGCCCAATGCCCATACTTGCCTCGTGGCCCAACTTCCCTCCCTCTCCCGTAGGGCCTATAGGCCTAAAGTCCCCCGCTACAGTCACGTTAGCTGTTGTCACTGTCACTCCCTGTTGACAATTCCATGAAATCGGAAGATCCAATTAGGCTACTAGAATTAGCCTCAAATTTAGTGGCAATATTTTTTATTATAAAGTAGTAGACTAACTGTTAGATTATATTATCCATATTATTGATTTTTCCGACTGTCACTGGCCCGTTTGCCAGCGTACAACTTCTAGCTGTCTGTCACTGTTACCGCCGGTTCGCTCAAATGTGCTGTCACTCCTCACTCGATCCATCGGTTGACAAACAATCGGCGGCAATCGGCGAGTCGGTTACTTGTACAGTTTTGCTATTTTACTTCATAAAATACGACGTTATAAGTATAATTTTCAATGTGAATTTGTTTATTAAACATTTATTTCAATAAAATGAGGTGATAGTAATGTTGTCATCCATTGTAATGTTTATTTTGGCCTGTTTTCTGAACCGGTACCGACACGGCTTCTCTATAATATGTAGTTTTTTTAGGCTGTGTTTGGGAAATGTACTCCTCCAAACCGGCATCTGGCTCGCCCATGTAGTAACACTTCCGGTTTAGTACTGTCAAGTATACAGCCAATGAGAGTGGCATATCTCGTTATTATAATATCTCTGGTAATATGACATATTATACTTGTGGGCCAACTGGCTTCTATTCAAAGTCTGAATAGGCATCATAATACTGGATCACATTTGTTGCATCAACTTCTATCGCGTTATCACATAAAGATTTACATCCACAGACACTGGTACAGTTCAGGCTATTACGACAGCATGTACATCTGTTCTCTTTGCAACTTTTCCACATACAGCTAAGACACTCCAAAACAAGTTTAAGGGCAGGTGTGTTATTCATCTAGTCTATGGAAATGCTGTTTACTTTCACCCTCCAACAATGTTCATGTGGGGTCAAGTGAACTCGCCATATTGCAGCTTGATAGTCAGAAAGCATACTATGTTTATATGTAGCATCTTGACATGAGGGCAGACATGATGAATCGGTTGTGAGCGATCCAAATGGATAATCTCTAAATTAATTGACATTATGCTGCTGTTTATGCCCATATAAGGCACCTATAGCTTCTCTTAGCAGTTCGTTGGAAATGTTGAATGTTGTGCCAAGCTGCTGAATTGTTTTTCACAATAAAAAAAATTTGCAGGTTAGTTTGAATGCGATATGGTAATATTACTTATTGAATTTAAGAAGCGCTGTATAAATCGACTTTTTGGTATCAAAACCATGGATAAACACATTTCAAATGGTTGATTAATTATTTAGCAGATCGTGAACCCTGATCCATCGTTTCCTGGTCCGCATCTTGTAGGCTTTGCAATTCAATGCAATGCAATGTAGATATCCCACCTGATGTTTATCCTGGTAATATAATCAACCTGCCGATCAAAGTAAAATTTGCAAATTTATTGATTTTTTCCAGGGACTTTGTCTTTCAAAACCTGTTGTATATTTAAGGAACATGTTTTGATTGACTTGCGAATATTAAAAACTCGCCCAACCAGTAGGCCTGTATTTGTGGGAAATCCCGTATATATCCGCATGCATAGTTTTTTTTTCTTTGAAATCTAATACAACCCCAGAAGCTTTCATCCAACTTGATAATTTGGTTAACTTGAATAAAATTAAGATGCAGAACTATGACTGCTCTTCATGTACTTATGTTTCAAATGAAATTGCTGAAGGTGTATTGCAGTTATTCTCATTCATACATAATATTGCTAGAAGCTGGGACGGAAATTCATACATCATATGTTAATAAGTTATGTGATCCAAGGTGAATAGAAAAATGGCACTACCCTTATTGATACTTTAATGCAAGACTGTATTTGGGGAATACTCAAAGTTCATGTAATCCATGTGTGGCATTGATTCGTCATTTTGTTTATCTACTTCTCGTCTTCAGTTAACGCCAAGAACAGTACCACAATTATCAGGTGAATGTGTTTTGTCAAATTAAATCTTGTTTCACCAAATAATTATATTATGTGTACTTGGTAAGTATTAATTATGAATGGGTATATCTTATTGCTGTGCTTTAAAAATAATGGCTGGGGATAGTTGAACATGAATTTGCCATCCATAGTAAATATACCTAAGACATGCTGATGCTACAACATCATCTTCTTCAAAACGCCAATAAGTAAACCTATTATTAGCCAGAGCCACTTCTACTTCTAGAAGTATATTAATAAAGCTACGACAATGCCTAAATCGTAGAATTGTTGAATAAGTTTATTGAATCTTCAGTCGTTCATGAGTCAGAGTTGATAAAGCTCATGATGTTTGACTTGTTGCCTTTTTTCAAACGAGTAAATACAGCTGTCTTCCTTGTGTCAAACTGTTAATTTGTTGCGTTATATCAGAACATTTTTAGAATCATGATCACTAAAATTGTGTACTTTAAACAAAGTATGATAGACACCAACTAAGGAAGTAAATCCTAAAAAATACATCCTTGCAATTTATGTAGCATTTGCTGGAGGGAGTGCATCTTCAGGTTTTATGACATATATCAGGCCTTTCAGACAATGTGCTAACTTTACATTTTGCCGTTTATTTTATCTTTGTGTAAATCACACCTTCCGTCTTTGTAATAAAGATAGCAGCTTGAAATTTAAATAAATAATCTTTTTTTTTATTATACTATTATGTTTGTATAATAACATATTTAAGAAAAATAATATTTAAAACTTTATTGCATATAATGGTACAAATAAATTCAATATCCTTTCAATTAAATTACTTATATAGGGCCTAACGCCTCGGAGGAACGAGCTCGGAGGTGCGGTAATCCCTATCAGTGTCCGAAGAAGTATTCATGTCAGTGTTTATGGTATTATAGCTAAGAGTCCAATCCGAAGGCATCATCATACTTCAATATATTTCAGGGTTTTTGATAAAATGCTATTTTATTTTCACATCTAAATTGTAATAACTTTATTATTATTTTTTATTATTATTAGGTCCTTATTATTGCAAAAAAATATATGTAAGATGCTTCACGGCTCACGTTATGACAAAAGTAATTGCAATTATATTGTCAGAAAGTGATAGGACATGCTGAAATGAACGACAGCCAATTTTGAGCTCACATTAATTAAATTAACAGTGTTTTTTACGTTTTATGTGGTCTTTTTCTTTCAAATAACTAACAGCAGTAAATGATATGTCTTAGGAAGATTTCTTAGGTTTATATTAAGGTATATTATGAAGAAAATAATGTTCGTTTACAGGCAATTGCGCCGAAAAATATTTTCATTTTGGCGGCCATTTTGGATTTATTTTCTGGAAAACAGAGCCATAACGACTAAATTCCATCATTTGCCCCTAGAGAAGCTGTGTACCGAATTTGGTGCTTTTGTCCGCCCGATAAATGTAATGCTAAATAATGACGCTAAGGAACTAATAAATATCCATTCGGGTATGGTCACAAAACACTTAATATGACACATTTCGGGATTTCTTTTTTGTGTTAATGCTATCAATTTTACTAAGTAATCATATATGTTTAATACATATTCGTATAAAACTGTACCATTAGCGGAAATTCAGCGAAATTCAACTTACAAAAAAAAAAAAAAAAAAAAAAAAATTAATCAAAATGGAGTTTTTACAGCTTTTACAAATGTTTTATTTTGTTTTTTTTTATGGTTGCGCATGTAAACATTTGTTTGGCGTATTTTAGCTGAATGTTTAATAAATTAGTATAATCCAGATAAAACATGATGACTGAATTATATTATTTCTAGTTTTATGACTTTTCTTGGGGTATGGTGATTAAAGTGTCTCAATTATTGTTTTTGGACACCGGAATTTTTGGTTACTGTTTCGAATATTAAAGCTGACATATTTTCCTACAATAACAAACGAAGAAACTTATGTCGCAGGAGGGGTGCAGCGAAATCGTGTTTTTAGCAGGCTTTCGCAAATCAGCCCAAGGCCTATTTTACTTTTTTACTTTTATAAAGACACGACCTGATTCCTTTAAAGTTACATTGATAAATGCAGCACATATAATTTTTATGCATGGTATGGGCTACATACATATATGGACTACACTTGCTGCTAATCATACATGCAATATATATATATACTGCCGTACAAAGCCAAAGGACAGTATCCGCTCACTTTACAAGGAAACAGACACCGCAGTTTGGCATATACGCATATACATATACCCAATCTCGTCGTGCAGGTGGGCCCACAACTAGACAGGCGTACTCAGGACGACGTAACTACTTCAAATAAAGTGTACATTTCTCTAGCATGCATTTAGACAGAGTTCCTTATTTGGAGATATCAAAACTGAAAGGCCTCGATGCACCAGCAATGCCATGTAAAGTCAAAGGCAGTAATTTCTTACTTATAAAGTCCGCAGTTAATGTATTTTGGTAGAGCAGATATGTACTGAACATAGTACAAATTTTAAGGCAATGCGGATTAAAAAACCTGCATCACAAATAAACCCGTTAATTTCAAACGATCTATCAATAGACGTAGCCATAGTCGATTGAGTGAGCACTACTTTTTCAACCAGTTAAGTGCTGCATTAACAAGTTGTATATTTATGTAATGGGCAATTTCGCGTAAAGGGCACACAAAAAGTCTCATAGCATGTCAAAAATAAAAACCTTCCATGTATGATAATTTCACAACTTATGACAGCGAGATGTCATTCCCCAACATCAGTTAAATTTCCAGAGCTTAATTATGCCCATGAATGAAGATATTGACTTGTGAAATGTATGCTGTTTTTGCGTGTACTGGAGGGGACATTTGTTTTAACAATCATTAGTCTCTGCTCAAATGCTAATAATGTAGGTGATTCGAAAATCCTAACCCTTAAATTTGTTGGTTTTTTATTGTCGTGTTTCTAAAGAGAAGATCACTATGTGTTGTACCCGTATTTCACATGTATATAGATTTGATATTCTTTTGAAATGTGACAAATGAAATTTTGCAATACACTCAAGTATGAATTGTACAGCATTTACTTCGATAGCTCAACAAATTAGTGCTCCGACATCAACTAAATATACACATATAGCTTGAATACTATATATGACATATTTTGTGCATTTTTACAGTGCCTTTTCATGCGAATCCTCTGCACAATATGTGTGACAAACTGTACTGGAGGGGACATTTTTTTAACGGTTGAAATAACAACATCACAAGTGCTATAAATGCATACTTTAGATCAGTAAAACATGATATGTTGCTCAACATTTCATATTTTAATTTTGCTCCAATATATATTGTTATTAATCAACATTTTGTTTTCAAATTGAGCTGAAGTGGCATAATTGTATAAACTTTGCTAAAAAAAATGACGTTCAAGTGGTTTATCACCGGTAAAGGCCGCAACTATTTGTCTGCATCGTATTAAACACCATCAAGGAAAAACAAGGGAAAATATATTTTTTTTTGTGACATAACTTGGACAATGTCACGGTGTTCAAGCTAATATCATAAAATGTACTGGAGAGGACATATTTTTTTTAGCAACAATAACAAACCTGTAAACATGAATGATCACTCAATAATTCAACTGAATAACAAGAAAACTACTAGAAAGAGATAAAATAGCATCATCAGTCATAGTTTACAAACATCTACATTAGGCCTACTATTATTCCAATATAACCGCAGAGACAGTTAGTGTATCCATTCCAACCCCCTCACGAAAGTCTAGAAAGCATTTTGTTGGCACATCCTTCTCTTAAACCTGACATTTTGTTTTATACTATAAAACAAAATGCGAGGTGTATGGTATAAAACAAAATGTGAGGTTTGAGGGAGGGATATATATGCCAACAAAATACTTTCCGGGCTTTCATGAGGGGAGTTGGATAAATTATAGTACTGGGCTAGGTATCTGGGATGCTTCGCCTGATATCAAGCATATAGTAAATAATGGGCAATAGTCAGTTCTCTCACTCCAGCCTAGGCCTATATCTACAAAGCTGGGATATATTTGTATTCATAACAAGACCTATCAAATTTGATTTTTTTTATATATCCCGATAATCGGCTATTTTTAATTTGCCAAAATATCTCCCTGAAACCTCACATTTTCTTTTAGCTTAATAACCTTTGAACTATCTTGCACATTTTAGCAGATATCACATATATTAAAGTAGGCCTAAACATGACGTGTTAGAGGTGTTAGGTCACCCAGAGAGGATTGCCACCAGTGAAAGGAGAGGTTATAGCAAGGAGGTTAGTTTTAACGTATTAGTCATGCTAGTGTCAAGGTTACACAAGCTGACTATCCCACTACGGCCACACACGCTGCACTGCTTGAGGATATGTGTTCAACCTGAATCACTTTCTATACACCCATACGAGATGGATTGGACCAAGGACCGAGCACATTTATAAGTAGCCTTCTGGGTAGTTCTCTTGTTTTATCGGTGCTGCACACGGCGATGGCGAATAAACAAACACACTCCAGATACGTTTTTTTTCAAAGAGACACAACAAATTCTTCGATGATTTAGGTGTCATCAATGGACACTAAGCCAAGCACTACAAACGGGAATGCAAAGGGGTGTGGTGGGGGTGAAATGAGCTGAACATTTCTATTATGCTGACATTGTACCTATCCTCCCATGAAAGAGGTGTTGTCTTATCCCATATAATAACATGGAATGTGGAGAGAACACGCATCATGGGAGATGACATTTCCTGACATATATCATGTATTGCAATGTAGTGGAAAGTCGTGGATTTATGTTCATCTCATGTCAGTCTTGGAAAGGTTTGTATGTATTTTAATTCTTGAAGAACTTATCGGCAGAGCTTTAATGAAAATGAAATGCAATGTACATCTTTAATATCAGCTATAACTCATTGTTTGGTAGGTAAACTGTATCACACCTTCTGGAGATTGGAGGAGAGGTTGAAGCTATTGAACATATCAACGAGTATTTTAACATTGGCTGTGTGGTGTATCGGATTAATATCATAGCGCTTGTTAAATGTGTGAATACTTTTTTCACACTCATCAGCAATACAAACGCTTTCTTTACACCATGCTATATCAGTATGCACAGTAAGGACACATTCTTCATCATGGCTGCTCAGTGCATAATTATCCCTCAAGCTTACTTTGTTCATGTGGATCAGTTATTATCAGTGAAATTTTGAGATTTAAAACAGTAATAACTGTCCTTGCAGGTTTGGATCAGAAATCTTTATTATGAACCGAAAATCACTGACCATAATGACAATAAGCATGAATGAAACACAAAGACTCAATTTAAACGCTGCACAAATTTGAGTACAGCTTTTGTGCTGTTTCCAAGAGTCTGTAGTAGCTGTCATATTTGCTTTTCAGCAGTGTATAAATATGCACACTATTAACAAACGTTAAAGGTCAGAATAGGATAATGTTACTTGCTTGAACATGTTGTATAACCGAGCAATATTTTGCATCATCGATTGTATCGTTAAATTGACAAGCTCACAACGTATGCCCTACAAGTATCGAATCTATTTTTTATTGCTTAGATAAAAATTGTTTTCACGTTGAAATAAACCCTATCAAATAATTAAAATTGAGACAACCATAACAAAATAAAACCATCAGGTTCCAAATATATTTCGAATATTACCTTGAATTTGACCATTAAGTTATTGATTGACCTTGACCTTTATACGATATATAATAATACATATCATGTTGTACAACATTAAAGTACACAGTGTATTAGAAGAAAATAATTAAAATCCTAACGTTGGTCAATCCACAAAACATGTGCGAAAAAGACAACTTGGTTGGACCACTTGTCCAAACAATTAAGACACCGTTTATTAGATCAATACTCCAGTAAACCCACAAATGAAAGGTTAAAGATGATGTTATTTTTAATAATATATCAAATAATTTTAGATAATTTGAAACATTTTAAATGCACTATATAATGTTCGAAATTGTCGAATTTTCCTCGAGTTTGACATTGACCTCGACACATCACGTGACCTTGACTATGAATGATCGCAAAAATATTTTTGTTGTGCCAATGATCCATCAAACAGTTAACAGAACTTGAAATCATTTAAATCGACCCAACGATTCTTGGGATATTATATTCTCCGGATTTTTCCCGGATTTTTCCAATTATGGATACTTAAATTACATGTTAATTATGTGTTAATCGTGTCAAAAATGACTGCGCTATATCAGGATCGAAAGAGTACATGTTACTGATTATCTGGGCGATAAATGGTAATTTCCAAAAGTGCACAGAGAAACTCCTAACAGCCTGGACTGTAGGCCCATATATCACCATATTCACTAGGTGGGCTACTAGAAGGAACTCGACGCCGTATGATGTGTACTACATAATGGTGCAATCTGACAGCTAGCTTTAGCGCGTCCACCTCATATTAATCTGTCGGCCTATTGAGTGTATATATAACCCTATGAAGTTTTTGTTTTTACTTACATGTATTCAAGCGATGCGCTTTTGTTTAAAAAAAATGCAAAATGAGCAGTGTTAATAGTAGCCTATAATCGCTTTTGTTTAAAAAAAATGCAAAATGAGCAGTGTTAATAGTAGCCTATAATCGGAATGTGTTTATTTCATTATATACATAATTGCAATGATTATCTTGATTATGTTGTGATTGATTTTTTGCATGTGGAAGCTGACACTTATACAGAAATTCCGTCTCTGGCTGTCAGTGAAAAAGCCATGAGAAGACTGTTGTTCAGGCTAGCTGATACTAAGCTATAGCGAATTATGTATGCCTAATTCTGTATGCTCGATACTTGCTTATGGATTCGCTGACACGTCAGTGCATTTCGGCCTGAATTTATAATAACTATTATGGAATATCACTTTTAAACATATTTAAGCACGCAAATATACAAAATAAGTCAACCATTTTTGTGAGATATCCATTTAAATTCAGATTTTTTCGTGGCGCCGATTCATGTATGCCTACACATAATTATGCCATTTTAGTCTTATAAATATGACTTAAAAATCGTAATCCCGGCTAATTTTATAGGCCCCTCATGTAAGATCCCTGTATCATAGGTACAAAAGAGGGATAGTCATAGACATAATAGTTCCAGTCAAATTTTAATTTATTTTACATGCATTTTTGAGAAAAAAATATTCACCTGTTTGTAGCACCACGAACCAGAGGAGAACAGGATACATAACCGAAAAATACATGGTTGTCAACAGTTTTAGGCCTAACGTTAGTCTATGACTTCTAACACATTGGAGGTTTTGCCAGTCCAGATAATAAGTAGATAATTGCTCGGGGGGCAAACTGATCCATGTGTCTGGGCGATCGCTAATTATAATAGCTTGACCTAAATCTTACGCGTTTGATTAGTCTAGATAACAATCTCGCCCCAGAAACACAAGACGTTGACTGGATGTTGGTTTAATGTTGGGACAGCGTCGCAGCGTCGACGTTTGCAGGCAAGTTTACAAACCAAATCAGCCACACAAACAATTCAGCCACACAACAGTTCAGTAATAATCAATAATCATTATCACGATACGTGGCATATCCTTAGCAAAGTTATATTTTTCAAGCCGTAGCACCTGCGAACACCATCATGTTTAATTACTATTTTTAAAGACGATATTCTGTATCTCAATTTTGTCTGAGACAGGTATAATATATATTGGACTAAAACGAATTAAAAGTATCACCCCAGCAAGCAAGAGACGTTGACGCGTTGTTTGATGTCCATCGTTAAACCAACATTAATTCAACGTCTTGTGTCTGCTGGGGTAGGGCCAGCAAATCCCATTTGCAAAAGGCCAAAGTATCTGTCATAAATAATCCAATGTCACTCCTTATTTGTTGACGTAATTATGCCTGATAAATCATGCTGGTTATGTATTCATATGCATATTTCTGTATATATTATCTGTCATAAAAAACGAAATTTCAATCTTCAGCAGTTGCCCTGAACTACATCTGCCACGCAAAGAGAGAGTCAGTAGTCGCCTAATTTCGAAGTAAGCAGTTACTGCTCTTTGGCTTTGCACAGTCGTGCTGTTATGGATTGTGTTGTGGATTTCTTAGTTCGATGAGAGTACAGGATTCATTTTCTCCATTGTGTTAGGCCTATGGTGTTTTTATTTCTCGTGAAGTGGTATTTGAGAAAATTTTATATTATGCTCATTTGCATTTTATGGCGTGTTTTTATTACTGTAGTTCTTATTGATGTTCATTTTCGAATACATTATACCAGGCCCTATATGTATAAACATGTATGATATGTATGTGTTCATTAAATCAAGGCTAAAGATCGGGTCAACCCCTCCCGCCCCGCCCATCAATGGCAATAGTAATAAAAATGGTACAATATTTTAGCCAAGGTTCTCATGAGCATCATAAAAGCCAAACAAAATATGTTATGCTTGTGTCAAATGGCAAACCGTCTCTAGAAATCACTCCGGGGAGGACGCAATGAAACTTTTTAAAATTTATTTGTAATGTGATTTAAGCAAAATATAAAATGTCGTCTGCTATGAGTTTCTGCTGAGCTCGGTCCGCTGAGGATTTGGGCGCTGTAGAAGTGTTTTTTGCTTGATTGATTGTTTCTTTTTTCGCCATTAAAACAAGATCTAACAATGAATTGATTTTCGACACAATGGAAGCAGATTCTTCATATTGGTATACACCACAAGGTTTTCAGGCATAACGAAATATTCGGTTACAATAGTTATTGCGACAAAAAAAATATATTTCTTCTACATGTTATAATTTTGCAATTCTAGGCAAATTTTGACATTTATGGGAGGGGTCGACAGCTGGAAACCTCGTTGAGTAGGGATCCAAATAGGTCGAAAAGGCCCTATTGCACGCAAGAGTTGTGTGAAGCATAAATCTGCAGTCAGGTTGAGTGGAAGGGCAGGGAATGATGATGACGTTTTGATTGTGGGTCCACCATATTACATAACTGAAACGTTTTTATGAAAGGTAGTAACTGCCCCCTATTATTAGCCATAGTTACCGCTTCCAACGTTTTGCGTCATTTTTCAGAGTATCCTTACACTAGCTGAATACATCATAGAACTTGCTGTACCGGCGTTAGAGGAGGTGGTGCAACAATAACCCAGCATTGGTTCAAGGTATGGTGATGGCTGCTCTATGCACTGGACCGTTACCCAGCGAGCACGATACACTGCCCAGTGTTGAATGAATGATGGACAGTGCCAGTGACGGTGGTCTAGCATTAAACCGGCATCGGGCTGGTATTGTGCTGACTTGTAGTGCACTGCTGCCGAGGACTCGTATGCTCCACAGAACATCCTTTTCTAGTATTTTACATGAATTCAGGTCCAAAAAGTCACATATCAACTCAAGAATTGCGGGGATATAAAATATATATTTATTATTAGTCGAATTGTGTTAAATTGGTCCGAGCTCATCTGATTGGATTCAAATTAGCAATTGGACGCCTTTATGCACAACTGAACCAGCCCCAAAAAGTTCATTTTGAGATCAATTTGGTCTACTGTAAATTCAAGAAACCGAATGAGTGGAATATTGAGTTAAACTAACACACGACATCCACATTCTCAATTCATGGAAAATACCCACATCTTTAGATACCTCCGGTTTCGAGCCTCGCTGCCTCAAATAAGCTGTGGTCCAGCTGTGGAAAAATGGGAAAGACCATTTTGATTTATGTATAACTGGACCAAACCACATTTCTTGTAAATTAAACAAATACAAATATATGTAGAATATTTATAATAATAAGCATATTTCAGACTCTCTAGATCTATTCTGTAGTTTCCACAAAAAAATAAGTGTAACTTTTTATAGTATTGTTGAAATCTATGGACTGCGAGAATGCTGGAAAGAACAAAGGTGTGGGTTGGTCCAGTTGTGCATGGATACATTTTAAGATGTTGATTTATGTACAAGTGGACCAAGCCACATTTATTGTCAATTTAACAAATGTGTAGAACAAGACACCGATAAGCATATTACAGATTATCTACATCTTATGTAGATGTATCTGTGGTAAGTCTTTAGTAAAATAGGTGTAGCTTTTAGAGCGTAGATGATATCCCGGGGACTGTGAGGCTGAAATACATGTGTGGGTTGGTCCAGTTGTGCATAAAACAATCTTTAGATTTACATGTACTATTTTTTTCAGCTCCACCAGGTGGCGTGATGGGTGTAGTTTGAACTTCCGGTTATTTTTTAACTAAAAGCTATGGATAATGTGCAAGCCTATCACTTGGCACACTTTAAACTCATTTTCAATTTTTTGGGGGTTGGCTTAGTTGTTCATAAAGGCGTCCAATTTAAAGTCGGTTTCAATCTAACTTTCGTAAAAAAATATATCTCTCATTTCTTCCGATCCATGGTACGAAATATAGGCCTATATATTGTGAGTGTATATCTGCATTTTAAAAACGCAAAAAAATCAGAAACATCATTAGTAACATATGGTAGATTAATACCACTACAGATTTGCAATACATAAAAACCAGCAAAAACTGCTTAATTCACAAGTAATTAACAGTTACAGCTGTTTGTCTTTGCACGTAAGAAATCTAAATCATCGTGGAAGTGTTTGACGTGGAGAGGGGGCATTGGTATGGTTCATTGGCATTTGTGACGCCACTCGCCAGTGCGCATCAGTCTTCCAGCCACGTGACCATCGAGTCATCTGATGATTGGATGCCGACGTCACACGTGGGCTGTTGGGCAATGGAGGAAGCCAGACCGTCTGGGTTTGGACGCTGTTGTTGCTATCCTTTGGTGGTTTCGCTGTTCTCAAACCGGCGACAGCACGTTCATATCTCTCCCTGTGGTGCTCAATCTTGTCTAAATACGACCTGTCTGCTCTTGCCTCACGTACCCTGCAATTATGCAATAAATACAATAACCCTTAAAGCGCTGAATTATTTTTGTATAAACCATGGAGGCCAAAGGGTTTATCAATATAAAATCATCATAAATGTCTTAGCTAGCTCTTTCTGCTTGATTTGAATACCTATGTCATGGGTCTCTGCGGCCACCATAAATATTTTAATTTTTACAGTGCGGGTATCGACTTAAAGGCTCCCCCCACGATTGCTTAAAACGCGACCGCCGTGGCAGGTTTAGAAAATCGCAGAAAAGCTGGTTTCGTGACGTCAGCATGCCACACCACAAAGACTGTTACCGACTTTGCGTCGTAATCTATTGCAGCGATCATAGTTGTGACCGCGTAAGCCCTCTTGACAAAATCGTAGTCATGGGGGTGGCCATACCGCACCGATTGTATAACATTACTGTCGCGCCAAATCAGAGACAGTCTTTGTGGTATGTGGGAGCCTTAATTAAGACGTCAGAATCTGACGTATATAGACGTTCTGACGTCTAAAGTAGATCCCAGCGCTGTAAGGGTTAAGAAGCTAGTCATAAGTTAACACCATTATTAACTAAAAAGAGTATAAATTTACCAAATTAATACTTGCAATATACGATGTATACACTCAAAAAGCTTATGCACAGATAATACAATGTATGCAATAAATAGATCATGAGTGTGTGATGCTCAATCTTGTCTAAATCCCAGCAAACATGGAAGGCTGAGCGAGTGTTGTTTTGATGTTGGGCCAGAGTCGTAGACGATGGGCCAGCATCAAAGCAACATTGGCTCAGCGTTCCGTGTTTGATGGAATACGACCTGTTTGCCCTTGCCTCGCGTACCTTACAATGGTACGGAAGAATAATACAGTGTTATTAACTTTTTCAGTACGATTTAAAACATTTCTAATTACTTTTTAATAACGATTAGTCAATGCGCATATTCTGATTTAAAAGAAAACATCAATTGTACTTTATACGGGTTGGTAGTAGTTTTTACAGACGTCATTCCAGAAAACAAGAAAAATTAAGACAATATTTCTTAATCGTTTCTGAAGTACACCATACACGAAAACTATCGCGTAGTATCTCAGCTCGTATCCTAATTTTTAAGATCGTCTCAAAACACAGCTCCTGGACTTATGTCAGTCTTAAACCCACTAATTGCTTGAACCGTGATCACGTCTTAATCTTTAAGACAACATTTCGGTCCACGCTGTATGAAAATACCAGAAAGCCTGATGCTAGGCACAATAATTTGTCTAGACCTATGTTGTTATTAATAATCTAAGGGCTAGTAAAATATTTAAATGTATACCCGCCAACATATTATAATATACCGACGATACCGGTATATATTGACAGCAAATACAATTTAAATGATTTGCAATAAAATATAAGTCTAGTGACTCAATGATTTTAAATGAATACGTACTGTACTGACAAAAATCACCGGAGCCATCTAGATTATTTAAATGTTCTGAAATTTCGCCAGTCTGAGTCAAATTTACCGTCATTTCTTAATCTTTGTGTGTGTGTTTTTTAATTATTTTAACAGAGCGCCCAGGGGCCGTGGGCCTTATAATGCGTGATCAGTGCGTGAATGAGGTCAATGGTCAGTACATAGATACGATGTATTTTTTATCATGGAAATTCCCCTTCTCAGTTTAGACTTTTAACTGCACAAGACCTTTTACCAGACAGATTTCATTTGGTGCATTGTCTCCGCTCTAAAAAAATTGCACAGTTACCAATCTATTGGTTAATGCTGTCAAGTTCTCATATACCAATAATCAAACCCACTTGGAGGTATTTAGGGTCGCACAGCACAAATCTAAAATAGACTTTGAAATATTAAACAAATTAGTTAGCAGGTTGTACTAAAAATGTCCCCCCCCCCTTTTAAAACATGCAAAATAAATGAATCTGTAGAGACCAATATTCAGATCTAATTGAAATTGACTTATCCTTTTTAACTCATTCGGCCGTGGGCTTCCTCGTCACTGACCATTTCATATTATCATATCGAGACTCTTCGTAGAAACTTTAGTCACCTCTGAACAGTGATAGCTGAGTTTGCCGCGTCCAAAGCTCCAGTGATGACTGGAAGTCGTATGCTGGCTTCATCACGTATGCGGGGAGGCTTTTTCCTGGGAACGTCTTCAACTGGTTTATCTGCTCTGTTCACATCTATCACAGGCACCTTGAGCATAATAACTAATGTTATGGTTAAAGCAGCCCCTTGGGATAACATCAATTTTCGTTTTTAGTTTAGTAATGAAGTAGTGTATCCCCAAGATCATGATTTTATTTTTTTCAGGATTTTTAGATTTTTAAAAATATTGTTTATCAACATTTCTATGAAACCGCTTAAAACCCAAACAAACTTTTTGTACACCTAAACACTTGCTAAAAGACGGTTAAATGTTCCCACAGCATTGGGCCATATGTTGATGCCGTCGGCCCCGCGTTGGACAGACAGTCAGTGTTGCAGGTGTATCACTTCATGTCCTGACTATAAGACACCAATCAGACACCAATTAGCGGCGATTGCTTTGATCTCCCCGTCCAAGACGTGGGAATATGTGGTGTAAAGTTCTGTATATTGCTGACTTGTTTTGTTTACATGGCAATATACGACCTGAAAATGTAACTATTTCATTCTTTTTCGGTGCTTAAAATTGTTTTTTGACTTTTTTGTATCTTTAGTTCAGATCAATAGGCTATATAGCTTCATATAATGAAAATTTTCAAAATTGACAACATTGAAAATGTCTCATCCCAAGGGGTCCCTTTAATATATTTAATGGTCTACCTATAACACTGACGATTGGTTCCGGCTTATATGGCAAATGGTGTATCTATTAGTATTTTTAAAATGATCCTTACAGTGACGAGATGGAACTGCATGTTTCCAAACAGAAACGAGCCGTTGGTCCAATGTTAGTTTAATGTTTGACCAGTGTATTTTATGGTAATGTGTCATCCTAATTTTAATACAACATATTTAATTGCGATCGGTGACCATTTAAACCCTGGTGCTTACTTTACAAGTGAGGAGCAGATACTGCATTTTAGCTTTGCAGAGCAGAAATACCTTCTTAACTGTTTTCCTTGTCACGGTCCAGTCACCAAGTGGCGGAAAGTGATGTCGCTTGAGTTCCGATGGCATATCTTCAAAAGTCCTTACTAATATGCAGTATTATATATCTGAAAAGTGATATTAAAAACAACACTGTCCTGCAGGACAACAACAATAACTTTAGTAATGTGGTGCGCAATGGTATTGTATTCACTGCGTTCAACTGTCGTTTTTTGCCTTTTTTCAATAATAGTTTCTGGACGCTCATCTGCTGATGTGCGAATAAAAACAGTTTTCGTGGTCTTGATCTCACTGTTGATCCCGTCGTTAACAGTCAATTGTAAATCACAAATGAGCGAGATCAACAAGATGGTGTTATTTCCGCGTCTGAGACGTGGGACTATATTGAGACGACATAAAACTATCACATTGTCCAGTCTGAACCAAACTTTAACCCTTTGACTTCCAGGCCGGGGTGCATGCCAGGATCCAGATATACTGGTGTAGGAGTTTTATTTTTCGTCATTTGAAGCTGGAATTGCTAACGCAATTTCCAGCTTCAAATGACGAAAAATACATAAATATAGTATATATTTGACGAAAATTTGTGTCATTTTATGGTTACGTTCATTGACGAATGACGACGGAAATTTCCGTCATGTATGGTAGTGAAAAGGTTAAGGACGTAGGGCTTACTCACCAGTTACCCAGCAAAATCAGAGCCTTTAGCCAATGTTAGGTTAATGTGCGATATCTCTGACGCTGGTCCAACATTGAAAAAACTTCTTCTGTTTGCTGGGTTGTCACGTACCAAAAAGTAAATTTCTTATTCCACAAGTTTATCCTTCATACCAGCGTAAATTTAATTTGCAATGACTAAGAATATCGTGTCAAATATATAAAGCTTCATACGCAAGTGAGAATTTCTATGAATGTAATCCTATAATGTAGACGAAATCTTGGCACTGACTGATAAAGACATCGGATTCACGTATTGTGTTGATATGTTTATAGGGTGTATTGTCCAAAGAAAACCTCACATATCACTGTGTGAAAGTCAATAAGTCTGTCCTTTTACAAGGCTCCCAGTTTACAGCAGATATATTATTATCAACCCTTACAACGCTGACATATTTCTGTATAAAACATAAAGACCAAAGGGCTTTTTGAATTTGAAGTCCTTATAAATGCCTTAGTTACCTCTTTGCGCTTCATTTGAATACCTATGTGATGGGTTGACGGTCGTTATAAATAGTTTTACTCTTTCGGTGCGGGGATCGACTTTAGACCTTAAAATCAGACGTCTTTAGACGTCGCGCTGGAAGGGTTAGGCCTAACATTGCTAACAGTGTCACTATAGTGACGTTCCTGTAGCAGCCCCATTACGCTTGAAGGATTCATTTTAGTCAAATAAACTGAAGGAAGCAGATCTGGTCAGTGAAAATGTGTAAATTTTCTATTTTTGTCACGTTTTCCATTTTGTCATCATAATCCGACACGACTAGAAGGCAACGGTATGTAAGAACGCTGCAATATAATGCCAAACAACAGTAACTAAAAGTAAGCAGTTTCTGCTGTTTGGCTTTGAAAGGCACAATAGTTTTAGAGATTTCAGCACAATAGGAATTCCGACGCTATAAAAAATTAGTAGTTATTAATTTCAATTGTCTTATGCTGTTAACCATAGCTATCTGAAGAAGCCTGTATTTAAATATTAGCATGATGCTTAATCCTTTACAGTGTATGTCAGAATCTGACGTCGGTAGACGTCAGGTAAAGGCATACTTTCTGAGCAGTCATTTATTTCAGCTTGAGAGTAGTGAGAAGTTGTTTCAAGTAGATTTGTATATCATCAGCATACTTATGGTAGTTGATGTCATGTTTCTACGACAGATCTAAGAAGATGGCCACATGTGAATTGCTACGATCTAGTTTTCAGATAATGATTTGGATACAAAGTAGGTAGTAAAGAAACTCGCCGGTAGATATCAGTATTTGCTGGATCACCTGTCCTATGCAGGGGAATTACATTTAATGGCCAATTTCGGTTTGCCAGGACATACACCAAACAGGAGTGATTGGTTAATCATCAAAGTCAACAACAAATCTAAAATATCAAAATTAGTTGTTTTAATGTGTTTCAGACTTAAGTGGAAGCTATTTACAAAACAGGTTTAATTTTCCTATATCGCTTGGGGTTGTCACCAGTTTTATTCGTCTCACCAATGCTACCCAGGTCGGCCAGATCAGATTTTTTTTCGGGTACTAAATTACTTTTTACTCATGTCGACTAGATATAAGCTTTATCTTCACAAGCCGCTATTTACCCTTGAATCGTTGAAATATATTTGTATAAAGGGCTTTTTTCAAATTGAAATCACCATAAATGTCTTTCCGCTTCATTTGAATACCTACTGTCATTGTAAATATTTTACTCTTTCAGTACGGGTGAAGACATTAGATGTCAGAATCTGACATCTATAGACGTCAGATTCTGACATCCAAATCCGGTGCCCGCACTGAAATGGTTAAAATATTGATAAAAATAAGTAAAACTAATGTAACCATGAGGGAAGCTCACAAGGTAAGTTAATTTCTACCATTCAGACACCACCACAGATAGTGGTCTATTTTTCGTCATTTAAAGCTGGATTTGCTAACGCAATTTCCAGCTTTAAATCACGAAAAATAGCTGCCGCGACTCACAGTTTCAAGTGGGTAAAATATACTTACGTATCTATGTACAATTTCAAGCAAAACATATAGTCTGGTGGCCACCTACCTTATTTCCTAATTTTGTTTACATCATTTTGTTCAAGGGCTCAACCTATTATACTATTATACATATCTGTGGGCACTTTTTAAGACCGGTTGTAATCTTGTAGGTATGTGCTGGAATAAAATATGACGTTTATGGCAAAAAAAAAAGTAAAAAAACACATACAAATAAAACAAAAATCATGAAAAAATAATTTATCATGGAAAGCAAATTCTGATCAATAAAATGTAGCGCAGAGATGTGATAGTAAGCCCTAAAAAGTGTCAAAATGTATACAAATTCATATAAAAATACATTTTTATTATGCCAATTTAGCCCAAATTAATGTTCATTTCACCTTCAAAATATCTTGTTTCAAGTACATAAAGACATTACGAATTCAGCCCGAAGTGATTGAAAAAACATTTATTTCCAAAGTGACGAATTTGTCAGACGTTACAATCAATTAGAAGACAGTAATGTTTTACAATTTCACCCCTGGTTATCAGCGCAGTCTATGGATATAGGGGCCTACACATGAGCCTTCTCGTACAGCGAATGGTCTTAAACCAGATTTTCACACTTTACAAGCTTTTATTATTATTACATAATCATATCAACAACACAACTTAACAGACTATCAACTGACAAATATAAATAAAAAAATATCCTAAAGGCGAAAGATCAGGCATTAGAAAATACCGATACACTTTCATTATTTTGTGCATTTTAGGCATGGGACTGTTTAAAAAAAAATAGAAATTCGCTGCACCCCCCCTGCGACATAGGTTTCATGTGTTTTCATTATTCCTGGACGTATAAGCTTTAAATTTAAGAACAGTAACCAAAAATTAAAGTGTCCAAAATATGTCATTTTAACCCTTTTAACACCAGAGCATCAAAAATAACTTGTGACAATTAATAAGCGAAAATCGTCACTCAAAAAAATTCAGGATACAAAAATTGTTTGAAAAATCGACCAATATATCTTCGACAGCTGTGTAGATGATGCAAAATCGAAACAAAAAATAAACAGAAAAATTTGAAATACAAATAAAGCATTTTAATGAAAATATATTTGAAAAAATGACAAATTTTAATCTTTGATTTCCTTTAGTTATACTGAACTTTAGAAGGAGTTGGATCGTAATAAATTTGTTATTGCTCGCAAATATATAAATTTATTATTTAGAACGATAAACCAAACATTGGGGTATATAATGTACTCAATTAACAGTATTTTTATGTAGTACCGGAATGATTTTTATGATTTTTTTTGTCTATTTTATTTTCTTCGCCATATCATATTTTAATAGAGTAGTTTTATATTTAAATGAAAGTTAAATAACAATTATAAGTATTTATACCCAGATAGCGGATTATAAAACAAAAATAAACATTTATAACACTTTTTTTTGTAGTAATATGACATATTATACTTGTGAGCCAACTGGCTTCTATTCAAAGTCTGAATAGTCATCATAATCCTGGATCACATTTGTTGCATCAACTTCTATCGCGTTATCACATAAAGATTTACATCCACAGACACTGGTACAGTTCAGGCTATTACGACAGCATGTACATCTGTTCTCTTTGCAACTTTTCCACATACAGCTAAGACACTCCAAAACAAGTTTAAGGGCAGGTGTGTTATTCATCTAGTCTATGGAAATGCTGTTTACTTTCACCCTCCAACAATGTTCATGTGGGGTCAAGTAAACTCGCCATATTGCAGCTTGATAGTCAGAAAGCATACTATGTTTATATGTAGCATCTTGACATGAGGGCAGACATGATGAATCGGTTGTGAGCGATCCAAATGGATAATCTCTAAATTAATTGACATTATGCTGTTGTTTATGCCCATGTATGGCACCTATAGCTTCTCTTAGCAGTTCGTTGGAAATGTTGAATGTTGTGCCAAGCTGCTGAATTGTTTTTCACAATAAAAAAATATTGCAGGTTAGTTTGAATGCGATATGGTAATATTACTTATTGAATTTAAGAAGAGCTGTATAAATCGACTTTTTGGTATCAAAACCATGGATAAACTCATTTCAAATGGTTGACTAATTATTTAGCAGATCGTGAACCCTGATCCATCGTTTCCTGGTCCGCATCTTGTAGGCTTTGCAATTCAATGCAATGCAATGTAGATATCCCACCTGATGTTTATCCTGGTAATATAATCAACCTGCCGATCAAAGTAAAATTTGCAAATTTATTGATTTTTTCCAGGGACTTTGTCTTTCAAAACCTGTTGTATATTTAAGGAACATGTTTTGATTGACTTGCGAATATTAAAAATTCGCCCAACCAGTAGGCCTGTATTTGTGGGAAATCCCGTATATATCCGCATGCATTGTTTGTTTTTCTTTGAAATCTAATACAACCCCAGAAGCTTTCATCCAACTTGATAATTTGGTTAACTTGAATAAAATTAACATGCAGAACTATGACTGCTCTTCATCTACTTATGTTTCAAATGAAATTGCTGAAGGTGTATTGCAGTTATTCTCATTCATACATAATATTGCTAGAAGCTGGGACGGAAATTCATACATCATATGTTAATAAGTTATGTGATCCAAGGTGAATAGAAAAATGGCACCACCCTTATTGATACTTTAATGCAAGACTGTATTTGGGGAATACTCAAAGTTCATGTAATCCATGTGTGGCATTGATTCGTCATTTTGTGTATCTACTTCTCGTCTTCAGTTAACGCCAAGAACAGTACCACAATTATCAGGTGAATGTGTTTTGTCAAATTAAATCTTGTTTCACCAAATAATAATATTATGTGTACTTGGTAAGTATTAATTATGAATGGGTATATCTTATTGCTGTGCTTTAAAAATAATGGCTGGGGATAGTTGAACATGAATTTGCCATCCATAGTGAATATACCTAAGACATGCTGATGCTACAACATCATCTTCTTCAAAACGCCAATAAGTAAACCTATTATTAGCCAGAGCCACTTCTACTTCTAGAAGTATATTAATAAAGCTACGACAATGCCTAAATCGTAGAATTGTTGAATAAGTTTATTGAATCTTCAGTCGTTCATGAGTCAGAGTTGATAAAGCTCATGATGTTTGACTTGTTGCCTTTTTTCAAACGAGTAAATACAGCTGTCTTCCTTGTGTCAAACTGTTAATTTGTTGCGTTATATCAGAACATTCTTAGAATCATGATCACTAAAATTGTGTACTTTAAACAAAGTATGATAGACACCAACTAAGGAAGTGAATCCCCAAAAATACATCCTTGCAATTTATGTAGCATTTGCTGGAGGGAGTGCATCTTCAGGTTTTATGACATATATCAGGCATTTCAGACAATGTGCTAACTTTACATTTTGCCGTTTATTTTATCTTTGTGTAAATTACACCTTCCGTCTTTGTAATAAAGATAGCAGCTTCAAATTTAAATAAAAAATCTTTTTTTTTATCATACTATTATGTTTGTATAATAACATATTTAAGAAAAATAATATTTAAAACTTTATTGCATATAATGGTACAAATAAATTCAATATCCTTTCAATTAAATTACTTATATAGGGCCTAACGCCTCGGAGGAACGAGCTCGGAGGTGCGGTAATCCCTATCAGTGTCCGAAGAAGTATTCATGTCAGTGTTTATGGTATTATAGCTAAGAGTCCAATCCGAAGGCATCATCATACTTCAATATATTTCAGGGTTTTTGATAAAATGCTATTTTATTTTCACATCTAAATTGTAATAACTTTATTATTATTTTTTATTATTATTGCAAAAAAATATATGTAAGATGCTTCACGGCTCACGTTATGACAAAAGTAATTGCAATTATATTGTCAGAAAGTGATAGGACATGCTGAAATGAACGACAGCCAATTTTGAGCTCACATTAATTAAATTAACAGTGTTTTTTACGTTTTATGTGGTCTTTTCTTTCAAATAACTAACAGCAGTAAATGATATGTCTTAGGAAGATTTCTTAGGTTTATATTAAGGTATATTATGAAGAAAATAATGTTCGTTTACAGGGAAATGCGCCGAAAAATATTTTCATTTTGGCGGCCATTTTGGATTTATTTTCTGGAAAACAGAGCCATAACGACTAAATTCCATCATTTGCCCCTAGAGAAGCTGTGTACCGAATTTGGTGCTTTTGTCCGCCCGATAAATGTAATGCTAAAAAATGACGCTAAGGAACTAATAAATATCCATTCGGGTATGTCACAAAACACTTAATATGACACATTTCGGGATTTCTTTTTTGTGTTAATGCTATCAATTTTACTAAGTAATCATATATATTTAATACATATTCGTATAAAACTGTACCATTAGCGGAAATTCAGCGAAATTCAACTTACAAAAAAAAAAAAAAAAAAAAAAAAATTGATCAAAATGGAGTTTTTACAGCTTTTACAAATGTTTTATTTTGTTTTTTTTATGGTTGCGCATGTAAACATTTGTTTGGCGTATTTTAGCTGAATGTTTAATAAATTAGTATAATCCAGATAAAACATGATGACTGAATTATATTATTTCTAGTTTTATGACTTTTCTTGGGGTATGGTGATTAAAGTGTCTCAATTATTGTTTTTGGACACCGGAATTTTCGGTTACTGTTTCGAATATTAAAGCTGATATATTTTCCTACAATAACAAACGAAGAAACTTATGTCGCAGGAGGGGTGCAGCGAAATCGTGTTTTTAGCAGGCTTTCGCAAATCAGCCCAAGGCCTATTTTACTTTTTTACTTTTATAAAGACACGACCTGATTCCTTTAAAGTTACATTGATAAATGCAGCACATATAATTTTTATGCATGGTATGGGCTACATACATATATGGACTACACTTGCTGCTAATCATACATGCAATATATATATATACTGCCGTACAAAGCCAAAGGACAGTATCCGCTCACTTTACAAGGAAACAGACACCGCAGTTTTGCATATACGCATATACATATACCCAATCTCGTCGTGCAGGTGGGCCCACAACTAGACAGGCGTACTCAGGACGACGTAACTACTTCAAATAAAGTGTACATTTCTCTAGCATGCATTCAGACAGAGTTCCTTATTTGGAGATATCAAAACTGAAAGGCCTCGATGCACCAGCAATGCCATGTAAAGTCAAAGGCAGTAATTTCTTACTTATAAAATCCGCAGTTAATGTATTTTGGTAGAGCAGATATGTACTGAACATAGTACAATTTTAAGGCAATGCGGATTAAAAAACCTGCATCACAAATAAACCCGTTTATTTCAAACGATCTATCAATAGACGTAGCCATAGTCGATTGAGTGAGCACCACTTTTTCAACCAGTTAAGTGCTGCATTAACAAGTTGTATATTTATGTAATGGGCAATTTCACGTAAAGGGCACACAAAAAGTCTCATAGCATGTCAAAAATAAAAACCTTCCATGTATGATAATTTCACAACTTTTGACAGCGAGATGTCATTCCCCAACATCAGTTAAATTTCCAGAGCCAAATTATGCCCATGAATGAAGATATTGACTTGTGAAATGTATGCTGTTTTTGCGTGTACTGGAGGGGACATTTGTTTTAACAATCATTAGTCTCTGCTCAAATGCTAATATTGTAGGTGATTTTAAAATACTAACCCTTAAATTTGTTGGTTTTTTATTGTCGTGTTTCTAAAGAGAAGATCACTATGTGTTGTACCCGTATTTCACATGTATATAGATTTGATATTCTTTTGAAATGTGACAAATGAAATTTTGCAATACACTCAAGTATGAATTGTACAGCATTTACTTCGACAGTTCAACAAATTAGTGCTCCGACATCAACTAAATATACACATATAGCTTGAATACTATATATGACATATTTTGTGCATTTTTACAGTGCTTTTTCATGCGAATCCTCTGCACAATATGTGTGACAAACTGTACTGGAGGGGACATTTTTTTAACGGTTGAAATAACAACAACACAAGTGCTATAAATGCATACTTTAGATCAGTAAAACATGATATGTTGCTCAACATTTCATATTTTAATTTTGCTCCAATATATATTGTTATTAATCAACATTTTGTTTTCAAATTGAGCTGAAGTGGCATAATTGTATAAACTTTGCTAAAAAAAATGACGTTCAAGTGGTTTATCACGGGTAAAGGCCGCAACTATTTGTCTGCATCGTATTAAACACCATCAAGGAAAAACAAGGGAAAATATTTTTTTTTTTTGTGACATAACTTGGACAATGTCACGGTGTTCAAGCTAATATCATAAAATGTACTGGAGAGGACATATTTTTTTTAACAACAATAACAAACCTGTAAACATGAATGATCACTCAATAATTCAACTGAATAACAAGTAAACTACTAAAAAGAGATAAAATAGCATCATCAGTCATAGTTTACAAACATCTACATTAGGCCTACTATTATTCCAATATAACCGCAGAGACAGTTAGTGTATCCATTCCAACCCCCTCACGAAAGTCTAGAAAGCATTTTGTTGGCACATCCTTCTCTTAAACCTGACATTTTGTTTTATACTATAAAACAAAATGCGAGGTGTATGGTATAAAACAAAATGTGAGGTTTGAGGGAGGGATATATATGCCAACAAAATACTTTCCGGGCTTTCATGAGGGGAGTTGGATAAATTATAGTACTGGGCTAGGTATCTGGGATGCTTCGCCTGATATCAAGCATATAGTAAATAATGGGCAATAGTCAGTTCTCTCACTCCAGCCTAGGCCTATATCTACAAAGCTGGGATATATTTGTATTCATAACAAGACCTATCAAATTTGATTTTTTTTATATATCCCGATAATCGGCTATTTTTAATTTGCCAAAATATCTCCCTGAAACCTCACATTTTCTTTTAGCTTAATAACCTTTGAACTATCTGGCACATTTTAGCAGATATCACATATATTAAAGTAGGCCTAAACATGACGTCATTAGGCCAATTCCTATTTTATACCGGATGCTATCGGCAGTAACGGCGGTTAAAATCCAGTATTCAGCCATTGTTATTATGCGACTACATTTTTTGCCTTTATTGGCACATTACTGGTCCGATGCGGAATATAGATCATAAACTGTATTGGCTGAAAACAGCACCAATGTGCAAGACATAATGATAATCAGGCCCAATTAAACCATTTTATTGGGCCAATACTGTGATGTTATCAGGGTAATTTTGAAATTGATGGGAGTTGAAATTTTTCAGGGCATTTCCCTCGATCCGTAAAACCTCACATTTTGTTTTCTTATTCTATGGTCTAGCTGTCTGGCAATATTTGCTGTAGTAGTAAATTTTTGCTTTACGTCACTATTCGGCACAAAAGGTCTTTTAAGTGACATTGTAATACGATAAAAACGTTGTAGTCAATTGATGAGATGAATGATGTACAGATGATGATGTGAGGGTGGGGGTGATAGGGCATGGTGGGTTATTGAGAGCGTTTTCCTTCGCTCCCCCGATAAGGGGTTCTGGGCATGTCTAGGGGATATATCCCCAGATATGGCCAGACGACCGGAGACTTGAGTTTTCCCTGTGCAATTTAATGCTGAAACTCTGTGGTATTTTGCGCAGCTCCGCTATCCTCGGGTCGGATAGTCCCCAGAGTAGCAATAGGAAGGATAACTCCCTTTGGGTAACTCCATTCATCCCACGTGAGAGACATAATGTCAAACACGCTATTGCCGGTTATTTAAGGCTACCACAGCCTACATCAGAGCCAGCACTGATGCTGGTGCTGCATCGGCTCCGCTGTTGAGCGGAAGAGCCAGGGTACGCCACTGGCAATCCGCCCGAAAATTATGGCCAGATACGGGGAGGCTGCAGCTGCCATTGGATGATTGCTGTACACGGCAATATTTGCTAGATATATCAGACATAATATATATTTTTTAAAGTAGATAATAAATGGCAGATAGTTGGCAATTTTGAATGTGATCTGAGTTGAAATAAGATTTATCCCTCCCGGAAACCTCACATTTTCTTTTATATTAATTGTCTAGTTATCTGGCACTGGATATGAAGCATGTTAAGTTAAATAATGGACACCAGTTGGCCATTTTGAACCTGATAGCTTTGGAAGTTTTTCGAGGCAAACATGTATATTTTATGAATATAACTGGTATGCTGGTAACACTTTCTCAAACCTCACAATTTTTTATAGTTATAGTCTAGCTATATCAAACGATCCGCTTACTGGCTATTTGGCATGGTTTGCAAGATATCACTATCAGGCATAGTAAATTAAGGCCATACAATGCTGCGCCAACTTAAGCATTGTAAGATCCTACATCATGTACCAGTGACATGTGCGCTATCAACTATTATATATCTCGGGGCTGGGGCCATGTTATAAGACATGACATAATTTTATATCCTAGCATATAACCTGTAGTGAAACCACCTCCTGGGTGGATAATGAACAGGGGCATTAGATGGTATGTAGTTCTCATTTCTGGTCATATTTTGAAAGTCAACAAGACATTTAAACTCATTTTTTGCAATAGAAAATGTATATGACAATTATACATTTAAACTATTAAATCCATTTTAAAGTAGGCGGGTCATCATGGTTCGCTGAGCAAACATTATCCACCCATCCGCATGTGCAGCATCGTCAAGGTCCACAGGAGTGGGGCCGCCGAAGCGAAACTATTATGGTTTGGTGAAGCAATAGGACCCAGCTGCTACAAACACATTTTTTTTTAATTCAAGTAGTCTAGTAGATTGTGTATCGGTACAGACCGCTTAAATCGCTTGACAAGCATGAAAAATACCACGAGTTTTATACCTGAGTAATTACACTTTTAGTGTTACATACGTTCTGTCCCCTCCAGTACGCAGTGTACTGGCAGCCTATTATAGACAATATAGAGGACATTTGTTTGATGATATATACGCCATGAATGTATATATATTGTACTAGTAGGTCTTGTAAGTCAGAACAGTGAAGAAATTACATTAACATGCTAATATTGATTTAAAAATGAACAAAGGAAACACCCACAAAATATTTTTTGGTTACAACTTATCCATTAATGAAATACATATGTATTTTTAATAAATATCAATTTGTTGGTGTCTAGTGGCTGCCATTAACGAAGGCTTTATTATAATAATACATAATTACCAATATAGATCAGTAAATTACAAAAATTAGGTCTTATCACACAAAGAATACTAAATATTGATATTATGTACTGGAGGGGACAATTCTAATTTAACACTATTTTCATCTAAAAATGTATAAATATGTGGTTGTTGTAACATGAATTTCCAATTAATATCCACGTGGGGGCTCAAAGAGGCAGGTTATATTGCAATAATAACATTTCTTAGAAAAACACACTGCGTGGATCTTGAATGGTGATGTACTGGAGGGGACATTATTTTAACGGAATTTTCACATACATACAGGTAATTCTAATTAATTTGCTAATGTTAATCAGCAATCAGTTTGAGGTATTTGTATGCGATATATAACCACCAGACCTATTCAAAAGAGTAATTAAATGTCTAAATATATGTAGATAGTTCAAGCTGGGCAGTGATGTACTGGCGGGGAAAAATGAAAAAAAATTAACGGAAAATACTTTAAACTCAATAAATACACATAAAATCAGATTTTGTGACTCGATTTTTGTCAAACACGTGTCGTTTATATCGTAAGACCAATAACCATACCACAAATAAAACTTTATTTGTGTGTTAGATGCATATCTGGAATAGAAAAACCCTCCTATGAAGACAATTCCGGGATGAGACTGCAAAATGTGTTGAAAATAACATAAATACCACTAATTCATGAAGAAATAATTGACAAAACTTTATAAAATTTGGTCTGTTGTTTCCCCATACAACCCTTGTTAAAATAAAAAATGTTTCATATAAATATCTAGCAGTATTTGCTAAAAAATTGTGTAAAGTTTCAATTTTTTTTCTAAATGCACCCTTTATGTGAAATTGCCCTAATATAAAGATGTAAGTTTATTTTATGTTGGCCTAACGTCGGACAACTTTGAAAAGCAACATTAAGTTGAAGACACAATTTCCTACACAAATGGATGAAAAGCCTGTAACGCTTGAATTAATTAACCCTTTGACTTCCAGGCCGGGGTGCATACCAGGATCCAGATATACTGGTGTAGGAGTTCTATTTTTCGTCATTTGAAGCTGGAATTGCTAACGCAATTTCCAGCTTCAAATGACGAAAAATACATAAATGTAGTATATATTTGACGAAAATTTGTGTCATTTTATGGTTACGTTCATTGACGAATGACGACGAAAATTTCCGTCATGTATGGTAGTGAAAAGGTTAATAGTACATATCATACAATTTGTGATTAATTTGTGAACCTCTGCACCTCTACATAGATTTCAGTAACACATGTAATGTGTAATACTGTTTGATGTATTCTACAGAAAAGCGATCCACAACTTTGGGTGATTGAAAATTACTTGTATTTGTAAAATTATGTCAACTACATACAGTATATCTGTTCCACAGATTGGAAGACATTTTTCAGCTCTAAAAAATAGTGACAGAAGAATAGTAAATCTAGTCGACGTCAGCTCTCTAGGGGTTAAATGAACACATGCATCTAATTATATCTTGCTGGAAGAATCAATAATTTGTACGTCTATAACACGTCTCTTTATTAAAATTTTCACAACACGAGGTTCTTGAAGGTTCTTCACTAAAAAGTAATATACAGAAATGTTTCACATAGACCCACATACCTGGTCTGTGCCCCACTGGGCAAACGATGTTGTTGCGACGTTGAATCAACGTCATTAACGTTGATTCAACGTTGCAACAACGTCGTGTGCCCAGTGGGATGTAGGCTATGTATGTAATGGAGCGTTAGGCCCCTACTATATTAATATACGGGAAAGCACATTCAAGAACATTCAAGAACCTTTCGTTCTGATAGTGAGCGCTGAGGCAATTTTCATTCATTTGAAGCTGGCACTCGTGGTAGCAATACCAGCACTTAAAGGGACACAAACAGGCCAAAAATAAGCAAAAAGACAAAATTTTATTTTCGCTTCTTGATATTTCCAATAATATAATAATCTGATAATGTGAACATGTCAATGGACTAGAATTCCTGATGTCTTTTAAATTTTGGGCTGCTATGGCAACAGAACATACATTACGTATAATGTATGTTCCGTGGCTGTGGCAAGTGCGCCAAAATCCCCATTTATCAGTTATCCCCATATTTCTTATTTTAGACATGCATGTCCGAAATTAAATGATGATTTTGGCCTGATTATGTCGCTTTAACTATAGCCAGATTCACAATAAATTCATCAACCAGGATTTTTGAATTTCGCGGATTTCTCAGTCAATTCTCAACCAATTTTCATGAAATTTTACACACGCTATTTTCCATTCATGTCGTCACTACCCTGAACGTTTCGCGAAGTTCTGTAGATGTATTGTAGAAGTTTGACCATGATTTGACATGTAATAAAATTCTGAAACGAAGCTAATGGATTTATAAAGGGGCAACATTTTTATGTATTTACTTCATGTCAAATGGTCTAACTTCTAAAATATTTATCAAAACTTTCAGGGTAGTCACGACATGAATGAGTGTGTGGCAAATTTCATGAAAATTGGATTGAAAATTGACTGACAAATCGGCGAAAATCATTCACCACGGTTAATGTGAATCCGACTATGTATATGTAGCCTATATTAATTATACACAACGACTCAATGTCGTCCTCGTCTTTCCGTTCACACCAGAGCGAATGATTCATACGAGTCACCAGCAGGAGAACCGTAAGCGAGTGACTCGCGCGAATAGCATTCGCACCAGAGCGAATCATTTGCGCTCCAATTTGTCATCATAAATGCATGGATCCACAATTAGACTGCTCGCACAAGTTTGCGCGTGAACAATTGTCTGAATAAAATAGTTCGGAGTTGCTCACTGTGTGGCGTGTTGTCATTGAAATGTGACAGTTGTCTGATTAAAACAGTTCAGCGTTGCTCACCGTGTGGCGTACGTGTTGTTATTGAAAAAGGTGTATTAGCGAATGATTCACGTGTAGGCCTATCTTTTGCACCAATGTGAACGTGCCATCATAAATCTATGGGTATGTTTGGTAATGGACGTTTAGCCCGTCACTGAACACTTCGCTTCACCGTAGTCCAAGGGTCAAATGTAACATTTCATTGCAAAAAGATCCTCCAAACAGGTTATGATTCATTTTTTTAGGGGAACTAGCCTTAATGCTGATTCAGGATCTACATGATGCCTTGCTGACTTTTATCTAAATCAGTGGATGCCTGATGGATGATTTGGATGTGGTAACTCGAATGGCTGATCACTGAAGTCTACCTGATCATATGGAAGGCAACGTGGCGATTTAGGGCAGCGTCTTTGAATATACCAGTTAACAATAGCTATTTTTTTGTCCATTTCTTCCTTAAAAGCTTCGTCAAAAACAAGCATATCGGTCTCGTTCGCTTTTTTCACACGGTGAAATGCGCCCTCCGAATTCCGCTTGGTGCACTCCAGGATTTCCGTTGAGGTCCCCAAGTTGAGAAACTCCGCAGCGGCCTTGAGTGTGCTCGTCAAGTTGAATTTTAAATCGTCAAATTTGAGGAGAAAGACCGGCTTGGGACTTGTCATCCATGCTACCGCATGGTTTGTCCAAGTATATTTAGTTTTCTTTATAAACGACAACCATTCTGCAAATAATATCACATTATTAAATAAATCAACCATCCTGCAAATAACAACACATTATTGAGTAATTCAAAATACATTAAATAGTCTATCGTATCCCAGCAAACACAAGACTACTTGCTAGCTATGACATCATATTTTTTTTAATCACGTGCTGATAAACATGATATTATAATAATGATACATAATTATATAATTATACATGATGTTACCCGCGGGGAGGGGGGGGGGAGAGTCCACATTTTCGGGAGCACTGTTGCATCGAAACTTTAGTTTATTTGCAACATATCTGAAAAGCTATACGGTAGACCATATTAACATTTTGATATACATAAAGGTAATTCTGCGCTTAAAGCTGAGTAAATTAATGAGGTCATAAAGGGGCGTCATAAATAACAATTTTACTAGATTAGTTCTAGGCCTGCATGTACAGTAGAATAACTTGTAGTTGTAAACTAGCATATTATATCCATCAAAACAGTATAACCCTTTCAGCACGGGGACCGTCAGATTCTGACATCTAAAGCCGGTCCCTGCACTGACATGTGCTGAAAGAATTAAAAAATAATGAGACATTTATGATGATAATTGAAAAAAAACCTTTGCTCTCTTGGTTTATATAAAAAATATTTCAGTGCTTTATTTCAGGGTCAAACATTATTATGACTATCAAGTTCTAGCATATATTTCACTGTCCTCATTCTCCCCCCCCCCCCCCTAACTTCAAGAAGTCATCCTCAGTCCTTTTGAGCCTGCAGGAAACCCTAAGAAGTAGGCCTACAGAATTATTGTAATCGTGATTAGACGTAGGGCATGAAAGGTCAGGAAATCCTTATATTGTGATAGATTTTAACTCTTTACCCACCAAGTAGGCCTAATCTTACTCAAATTTTCGATCACCTAAAATTGTGTTCTCAATAACAGTGATTTGATCAGCTAAGAGAACGGATTTAAAGTGATTATCACCACATCAGATGGGCATTCATTAGGTTATTAGTAAGATTTTTCTTGTATGTTAATACTACATAGAAGGCCCGCCTCTTATCTGTGTAAAAATGTTATCTCAAATGCGGGCCCGCTAGAACAGCTCAACGCCCTCTTAAATCATGTTATTGTTATATTAGTGTCGCTCAGCGGTTAATGCTACCCTCAAAAAAACGTCGCGCGGTGAATAAAATGCTAAGATGTTTAGACCACGGATGTTATCACTCACTAGGTAGTTTGAATGTCTTTGGATTAATAATCCCCAATTTCCCGCTAATTCCGCGGTTGAAATTGGCTTTGAAGCAGTCGTAGGGATTCCGTATGAGCAGGATGCCCTTTTCGAATTTGAATGATTTTATTCTGGGATTGTCGGGTCGCCGATGAGTCTTGATTGGACAAGCAGTGCCGTCAAAAAGTCTGTTGTATGGGAATTCTTCCGTTTCCATCAGCAAGTCTTTATACACACTTCCTGTGTAGATTCCTGAAGAATAAAAACAAAAAAATCAGACATGGTTGTATATTTACATCAGAATCCGCTTTAATTAACAGTGGAGCATGTTTACAAACACCCTAAATTGCGGCGGACGCCACCCCTGTGGACGTTGACCATGCTGAGCATGCGGACCATTGCATTATGCGCCCACTATGTTTACTCAGTGAATCATGACGACACACTTGATTTAAGACAAACAGCGTAGGCCCTACTCACTGCTTCTGAAAATTAAAATGCACCATTCTAAGATAAAATATATGAACACAATTATTACCTTAGTTATCAGGTTATTATAATCATATGATGGCGACTGTTGAAAAAATCGCACAATAGTATACACAGAGCAGTGTGTATAGTCCCAGACAGACACAAATACCATGTGCGTCTCAAAAGGCCGACAACTCACCACATTATGTGCTTGCACCTGTGCTTGCACCCACCCCTCCCTCTCCATGAGATGTGTACACATGTGCGCCAGCTGATCAGAGTACTTTCAGCAGGACAGCCAGCCAATCACACGCTTACTACGATAGGTTGGAATGAAAGTGTGTGTGTGGGGGGGGGGGGATATATTACGTGAGACCATCTGCGAAATTTAACACTTTCAAAACAAGTGCCTGAGACTAGCACTTGGTGTAACCTACCTGGACAGAATGAGAACAATAGATCTGCATGACCTCACTAACGTCCCTATGATCAAAACTAGGATGACAGCACTGGCGGTTAAAACATTTAGATCACTTGAAAACACACAGTGTTTCAAGGATCTGGTGTTGAATCATGAGATCGTTCAAAAACGATCAGGCTCTAATACAATTCTGGATCAATTGCTGGCTGAAATCCAGGCTGACGCTTAAACACGGTTGACGGTTGACGGTTGACGATTGACGGATAACGGTTGAGCTCCTGTTCCCACATAGAACAGGGGCTCTGGGGGCGCCGTTCTGTGTGACATACCAAAAGCGGGGAGTTCCCTATCACTCCACTGCATGAGACAAGGACACGGTTGACGGTTGACGGATATCGGTTGAACTCCTGAACTCCTGTTCCCACAGAGAGCAGGGGCTCTGAAAGGAGCCGTTTTGTGAGACACATAAGGCAGTGGGCTTTCAATCATAGCACCGAAGGAGACGGATTCTGGTCTTAAGCAATGAGCTCTCTATCATTACATTGCTAGCTTGGGTGATGGCACGGCGGACACGGATGGTTGGCTAACGATGACGGTTCATGATGGTGGTTTCAAACACACTGCTCAGAAAGCAGAGCACATTTCAAAGGGTCAGTCCTTGCCCTTACTCTGGTGGCTGGTCGCCTCTTCCCTGGTTCCTTGTCTCCTGGACTTCTTCTTGCCATTGCTTGTACAATCACCTACCTCACCAGGTGAAAAGAGAGAGGCACTATAAGGTTTATACCAGAACTAGTGCATAATCTCGCGTCAGCCCTCGCGCTGCGCGCTCCTCTAGGAAATTTAACATGCAGGATAACAGTGCCAAGCGGCTGGCAGTGTTACAATACTATAGCCTAGGTGTTGTTTGTATGTACACACTGTAGGCCTACAACATTTTGCTGGCTAGGGGACGAAATCAGAGCCATCAGGAAAAGAACTCCCCAGTATCTGTGATTGTGAAATTAAGGTTACAAAGGGATCACTATCACAACTTTGGGACACACTTGTCTTTTAAAAACTGGTGACACATAATTAAATAGGCCTACTAATACAAATAGGCCTACTACTAAGTCGGCATCAGTGCTCCAACAGTTAACGCCTTTGCCTCTGAACCATAGAATATAAATTTTCAGTAACATAAAGATGTGTCTCGCTATAGCGCTCCACAGCTCCACGTCACTGAAAATTACTTGGATTTTCGAAATTCAAGTCCCAGCGAATATCAGTGTTTCAAGATTTCATACACAAACAATGGTTACACTGTAAGTGCTAATAGAAACACTTATTCTATACTGTAGTCGTCAGCAGTGCTCTGAGGGTTATTAACGCTGACTTAAAAAAATGAATTTCACCCTGTTGAGCAGTAAGTGCCAAGTTCTATACTGTCGTCGACAACTGTGTTCTAAGCTTTACTAGCGCTAAACTGAATAATTTAAATTTCAGCCTCTTGAACATGTTGAAGTTGTGTCTCGCTAGTGCGATCCACAATTTCAGGTTGGTGAAAATCCCTCATTACTTGATATGCAAATCTTGATGTAATTTCGTTTCCAATAACACTGATTTCATCGGCTAATAAACTAGATTAAAAACACTATAGTCATTCTCAGCCATGTTAGCGGTGTAATATTAGGTTGGAGGTATTCACGTAATATTTTTCGATTCTACATCAGCACCATTTGCAATAATTGAATTTGTCTTCTGTAGAGCCTAATTGTAAGTCCATAAAACAACACACTCGATAATCAGATAATTGAAGCTTACGTGCATTATCATTAATCCGTCGGCTAGAAAAAAATGTGCTTCACAAAACATAACTCATTAATTTGATGCTATTGCATGAAATATTGGTATAGAAACAATTTTGAACCTTTCTATGGAAAAACCCATCTATCTGTGCTACGAGATTATATGATAAATAGATTAGGTAGCATTATAGATTATGCATGAATAAAATATGATGATTTAATGTGGTTGAAAAATTAAAGAAAAATGTCATGTATCGGTAAACCAGTTTCATGGAAATTTTCCTTCTAAAATCCTTTGTTGTAGGAAAATTAGGTCTGTTTTCAGGGATGTCAAATGATGCTTCAACCATTTAACCGCCAAATTATTCAATTTGAATTTTCACCCACTTGAAGTTGTGTGTCGCTGACGAGATCCACAACTTCAAGTGAGTGAAAAATATTCAGATTTGACAAAATTGAGGTTAATTTTTTTCAAATCTTGCTGATTGGTCACATTTTATCTTTAACATATTTAAAATGTGGTAGCCCCTTGGGATGACATCAATTTTTGTTTTTAGTTTTGTAATGAAGACCATGATTTTATTTTTTTCAAAGTTTTTAGATTTTTACAAATATTTTTTATCAACATTTCTATGAAACCGCTTAAAACCCAAACAAACTCTTTGTATACCTAAACACTTGCTGATGGATGGTTGAATGTTCCTACAGCATTGGCCCACATGTTGATGCCGTAGGCCCAGCGTTGGGCAGACAATCAGTGTTGCAGGTGTATCACCTCATGACCTGACTTTAAGACACCAATTAGCGGCCAATTAGCGGCAATTGCCTTGATCTCCCCGTCCAAGACGTGGGAATATGTGGTGTAATTTGCTGTATATTGCTGACTTGTTTTGTTTACATGGCAATATACGACCTGGAAATATAACTATTTCACTCTTTTTCGGTGCTTTGAAATTGTTTTTTGACTTTTTCGTATTTTTAGTTAAGATCAGTAGGCTATATTGCTTTATATAAATTAAATTGTAAAAATTGACAACATTGAAAATGTCTCATCCCAAGGGGTCCCTTTAATGTGCCAATAAAAAATGATAACCCGAATATATGCGGCACCGGCGATTAAAGGGTTAAAGGGTAAAGGGTTATATGGTATATTGTATTTGACCTGTGGTTTGCTGCAGCAGATGCCTGGCCCATGTGTTTCCGGCGCCCGGGTGACTGGCAAGTGCGACCATGGGTAACGGCTCTGGTGAGAGATGAACGTCTCGACAAGATACCACAGCGTCCCCCGACTCTGGTGACTGCTTGGGTTGTTCTATCGCCGTTTGCTCGGGTGACTCCTCCGCTTCAAAATGTTCAGCTCTTTTTGCTGAGACATCATATTTTTTGGTACTCAACTGATTCGAATTTGGACTCACGGATTCTTTGGGTGAAGTGACAGTGGTCATGGTGGTAGATTCCGATCTTTGATGTTCTTTTTTGACTAGCTCCATGTGGTGTGTTATGCCTTGATGCGGGTCTCCCAGATGAAATATAGCGTAAACACAATAGATGAGAGACCCAATCATAATCCCTTTAAACAGCGCTTTGCTTCCCGCTTTGAGAAAATATCTCACGAAAGAATACATGGTGAAAGGTTCCGAGGATTCCTTACACTGCAACAAAATAATGTATCATATTTAACATGCGTTACAAGAAAAAAGGCTATTTCAAGACGAAATCAATGGAAATATGCATGTATACCATAATATGAAGAGCCATCTTGTATTCAGAAAATGTAGGCTATAATTATTAAACACTATAGTCAATTTGAGCGGTTCCACGGAAAAAGCTAATTTGCCATTCTTCTCGAACCAATAATTCAGTTGCAAGTGTCATAAATATGTTCCTGCTGTTTTGTCTCTTGGAGCGAATGAACGTTAGCTACTTATGATTATTTATCGGTGATTTCGGGTGAAGGTTAATCATGTAGATATAGCGGTCTACAGGCTTCACGACTTTAACCAACAACGTATTGTAATTTTTGTGAAACGGCCTTTTCATATTAAAGCAAATAATACGCGCGAATTATCATATACTTAAGACCAAAGGGTTTTTTTCAATTTGAAATCATCATAAATGTCTTAGTTTGCTTATCCCGCTTCATTTAAATATATATATGTTATCGGGTCATGGGTCCACGGCCATTATAAATAGTTTACACTTTCAGTGCGGGGATCGACTTTAGATGTCAGATTCTGAAGTCTAAAGTCGATCCCCGCTCCGAAAGGTTTGACTTAGCTGGTCTGAAGATAAACATACATTTCGTCGCCTCGGAGCTAAAGGATCCTATCTGCCACTCTGACGAGTGTCAGATAGGATCCTTTAGCTACGAGGCGACGATTCATGGATGGGGCAATGGTTAGGGCGTGGCGCTTTAAAATTGCCGCAGCTTGTTGTGAGAGTCCAACACACGCTTTGTGCAGGTTTTCAGAGAAATATAATGTTTCTCAATGCATCGCTGTTTCGATGTGGTACCCTTAGGAAAGGCATTTCACCATTTCACCCTCAAGTGCTTCACATCACTCGGGTGACAATAAGTACCTAGTTGGACAGAGATGACAATGTGTACGATACGTTCCTAGCGCCAAAATCGTTGCTGTATGCTCCCCGGGGAGTTAGGGTTGGCAATATTGCCCGGCCCTGGTTTTCCCACCCCGGGAATACCCGGGAAAACCCGGGCTGGGCAATAATGCTCTTTTAGCAAGAAGAACAGAATAGATGTGATTAATGTTCATACCTTAAATTAATATTATTCGAATTAAATGTTTAAATATCATAATAATTTAATTCTTATAAGGAAGGGCTAGTCGCATGTACTAAATTTATTCTTCATAGATAATATCACCACTAAATTTCTTGGGTACTGAATACGTGCCCTGCACGACTGCTCATACCATGAAACCATTTGGGTTCTAAATGTGCAATTCGTCAGTATTAGTGCTAGCTATATTTAAATAATTGGTATCGATCCTTTCAGTAAAATGTACAAATCAATCGTAAAAAAGGTAATTAGGGATATTATTTTACTTGTTATAAGCGAGAGCTAGTCGAATGTACTAAATGTGTTTTTCACAGATAATCTCAACATTAAATTTATAATTGTGTAAGCCCTTGGGCACTGAATACAATGCGGCCATGCACGACTGCTCGTACCATGAAATTATTTGGGTTCTAAATGTGCAATTCGCTAGTTTTAGTGCTAAATTTAATTATTTGGTATTGATTTACAGTGCCTTTCAGTGAAACTTACAAATCAATATTTAAAAAACTCATATAGATATTATTTAGACAAGAAAAAACAGCCAGTGATGTACTGCACTAGGTTACGCAGTCAGGGGGATGTCCTCTCTGTAGCTGGGCTTATGGTTACGTAATGTGTAGACGCCTCCAGACGTTAAACTTTCTATTGACAAGAGGTGTGATAATTGCAACGCGCCTGAGAAATACCTAACTCGGCCGGCATTGGGTGAATATTGACAAGATCATTTATTAGCGGCAGTGTAGGCTATTTCCTTATCTAATAATAAATTATATTTGATAAGAAATTAAATTCGATAATAAATTATATTAGATATAACAACCGAGAATACCAGCCTCAAAGGGTTCATCAGCTGCAGTGTGTGTGTACACAGGAAAACAACATGTTGTTGAGTTAATTTATGCAATAAACCACTTATATTCCCACCCACAGATTTCACTTAAAATCATAAAATACGTAGTTTTTATTATTAATTATATATATATATATAAAAAATGCCATCGTGACTGATATTAAATTAATATTTTTAATGTAAATAAAGCAAACACAGGGAGCAAGGGGTCCGAATTAAGAAATGTATAAAATTGAGAATATAGGCAGCCGTCCAATATTGCCCATTATTGCCCATTAAAACCCGTATTTATCCATATAGCCCATTATTGCCCGGATGGGCCGGGTAATATTAATATTACCCGGGTTTTTGCCAACCCTGCGGGGAATTGAAAAAGAATGAACAGATCCTATGACAAGGCGTAAAGTCGTCTGAAAGGTCTTCGTATGCAATACCAGATTACAAACTGTTTACATTTATCTTTAAAACCCATAAATGCATGACGACACGTCCACATTTATACGTTAAAGTTGAGCATGGCGAGGTAAGCAGTAGTTTGTCATGTTTCTAGTCTGATATTGCTCCAAGAAAACCAAGTGTAACGCGTGTTCTGATATTGCTTATTTAGCCTAATACTTGCTTAGGAATAACACCAATGCCTGTATTAAAAGCGGTACATTATATAATTTAAATTTATACCCACATAACGTTGTGTCCCGCTATCGCGACCCACAACTTCAAATGGGTAAAATTACTTACATAATGTGCTACTTGAATAAATTTGAATCAACACATATTCCAATCTATCAAGCTTAATGTCGAATTCTCCTTCAAATTTCCTTGCTTGAAAGCCACATAAAAGTGAATGTCAACAGAGGAGTTTTTTACGACTTTGGTCCAACGTCAAACCAACATTGAGTTAACGTCTTGTGTCTGCCGGAGCTGGAAATATATGTACATCGCGTCAGTTGACTGCGCTATCAAACTATCAACATGTTATCTGAGAAGTGACCCGTTACCCAACCTGAATATCACCGTACCTATAGCATACACACAACTTTGAATCAATGTTGGTTAACGTTGGTCCAGGGTCGCATACGGTGGGCCAACGTTAAGCCAACATTGATTCATCGTCTTGTGTCTGCTGGGTAGAGCCTGACACGTCGACCACCATATAACAGTATAATTCCCAGTAGTCTTTCGATCGATCTTTACGCGAAAAATATGGTCGCAAGCGAAGCAAATTGTGTGTCATTCATTCAAGATGCTTATTGTAGCCTATATTTTGTAATAAGTTGCAATTCCCATCGGGAACAGGACGTTGTATAAACGTAGAATCAACACCAATGACGTCGATTCAAAGTCCATGTGGGAATTACGTGGATGTCGTAGGGCCTGCTGCACCTCAGTTGATCCTAATTAGGTCTTAGCATTAATTGTATGATGACATCACAAGACTCTGCCACAGAGACTTCCATTTTAAAATATATTATTTGTAAAACGATCACTGGATTTCACCAGCTGAAACGGACCTAGTTTTAATAGGCATCCGAAAAATTCGTCTCAGTTTCATGACATCCGAGTTTTTCGGTAGGCGGGGCGAGTGTCGTTTTTACACAGCTTGTTGTGTAGATAAAATGGCGGTCAGTGTGGCCAGGTCTGCGGCGATGCGAGGTGGGAAGACTGGTCCTGCCGGGTATGTAGATGGATAAAACTGGTAATGTCTAGCGTATACGCCCAATCGAAGCCATCGAAAGCGAGACGTGTAACCAATATAGGTTTGATGTTAGACCCCTGTCTGCGACGCTGGCCCAACATCCAACCAACATTGGTTTCTGGGAAGTGCTCATACTTAAAAATCACTTGCGAGCAGTCCTCGCGGCGACTCTGAACTCATGTATTCTCCACACGACTGACATACGAGGGTATGACTTGGGGGATCAAGAAGTAATTGATATCCAAACTTTCTATGTAAATCTGAATGTGGCGCTGGCGGTGCTAAGACTGAGGAAAACACGTGCTCCAGGACGCCGAGGGGACGTTCTGATCCTTATCAACCCCGATCCTGATTGGTTAATGGTAAATAGAAGCCAGCTATAAGGTCTGAATCACTGGGTCTGAATATATAGCTTAGTCACCGTAAACGGAACTATACGAATAACGCAGAGATACCAACGAAACCACCGTCAGAAAATGTCATTTTATGTGTTTTCTATAACAAATGTTGTTTTTTTAATTTACTTGGCTGCACAAATACATTTTCCAGGACAGGCTTTAATTGGAATATTTAATGCAAGTAATAAGTACCAGTATTTTTTACCTCATTTTGCATGTTATGTGACTAAAAAGATAACCTGCACTGGGTGACAATTTCCATTTTGTCAATCCGTTTCGTCAAATTCAGAGGATGGTAAAAAGTTTTAAGTAGTTATTATTTTCGGGCAAATCGTGGCATATTCATACAGCACACCCGAAATATAGGTTGAAAAACATCCTTTTCCTCAAAAATGCCAACAGCAATGTTAATACAGATATTAATCCCACTTTGTGCCCAGTCTATTACAGTAGGATATGTTTTAAGGGGACCCCTTGGGATGAGACATTTTCAATGTTGTCAATTTTGACAATTTAATTTATATGAAGCTATATAGCCTACTGATCTTAACTAAAACTACGAAAAAGTCAAAAAACAATTTCAAAGCACCGAAAAAGAGTGAAATAGTTATATTTCCAGGTTGTATATTGCCATGTAAACAAAACAAGTCAGCAATATACAGCAAAAGCGGTTTCATAGAAATGTTGATAAAAAATATTTGTAAAAATCTAAAAACTTAAAAAAATAAAATCATGGTCCGGGGGATACACTACTTCATTACAAAACTAAAAACAAAAATTGATGTCATCCCAAGGGGCTGCTTTAAGTCTGTAACTGTTAAAACCCTCGGAGCTCTAAATTCTTAGCTGCCGAATGCTAAGAATGTAGAGTTCCTCGGGCTTTAATCTATACGTAGAATACTCAAATTGACATGTCCATTAGTTATCTGATTATACTTCGGTTGTGGGCAAATAGAAAGTACATTTGGAGCTCATTGAGAGCTCCAGGGGTGCATATTTGTTCCGTTTTTTTATTACAAAAGTTAGGATCAATCCTAACTTTTGTAATGGAAATAAGACAGATATAAATAAGTTGAGATATGACCCAAAGTAGGATTCTTTGTAATATACACCCCAGAATGTCGTACACAATACATAGCTATGGAATACGAGCCAACAGACCATGTAACGGTGCATGGACATTAGGATACAATGTTGTATAAACTTACTTTTACTTCCTCGACTATTTTCTGAGCCTGCGTAGGTCTGTATTTATTAGTGGAGTCCTCAACTGATCTCATGTGGCAAATATTGTGAGGCGATAAATAAACACCTCGGATTCAATACATATGTATAGGTCTGGCCTATTGCGGCACTTATTCATATATAGGGCCGAGTGCGAGCCAACTGTCCATGCCTCTGTATTACACTGACCGCTTATACTGCCGGGAAAGACAAACAGCGGTAACTACTCACTTGAAAATGAGGGGCTACTGCTGTTTGTCTTTTGTAAGGCAGTATATATGTCGCTGGTGTTGCATGAAGCGTACCGGTACAGTAACCACTGATAATGTTTACCTTTGTTCGTATGTATACACGATATGCTTGAATGATATTCCGGTATTGTAACAGAATAGCATTATAAAATATTATATATGCCTATTTCTTGTGTGAGATTTATTACGACAGGCTGATATTGCTTGGCATATCATGATTTTGTCATCATTCAAGCGCTGAAATATTTTTTATATAAACCAGGAGACCAAAGGGTTTCTTCAACTTGAAATCATCACACATAGCTTAGTTAGCTCGTTTGGGCTACATTTGATTACATATCAGTTATGGGTCTACGGCTATTATGGATATCTTTTCCGATTATAATGTTTCAAGTCGGTCCTCGCATTGAAAGGGTTAAATCTAGGGGTTTGCCTCTGCCAGGGGACACCATTCAATCTCCAGGGAAGAGGGGGGGGGGTCGATGGAGTTTTTTTTAAATAAATAATTTTTAAAATAAATAACTCTGCGTGAAATAAATCCTTCACTTCAACTACTCCTAAAAATTTAATACACGCAACTCAAATTATGAATACTCAAATTGTATCCCATCCCAGCTAACATGAGACGTTGGCCCAACGTTGGTTTAATGTTGGGCCAACGTCTCATGCTTGCGTGGATAGGCCCTGTGCCAACCCCAGTGACTGGAACAGGTTTAGGCCACAGATTGACCCCGTACAAAATCGTGGTGCATTTCTTTGTACGGTCATATCTAAGTCTTCCCCCGGATAATCAGGTCAAAATATTTTTTTTACAAACAGTAACATTTCAGTTACATACCCGTAGCTCAGCTCACAGGTCGCACAGTCATTAAAAAGTTATGGACATTTTTTCAGCTTGGGGTCGAGACCGCTCTCAGTCATCGCCAATCCCATGGGGGATTTTTCGGGTAAAGCAAATAAATCAATCCACGGCCTTGTAGAAGACGACACGGCTAGCCCTGTGCATGATATATATACCCTAATATTATATAGACCTCTATATAAAAATACACCTGACAAAAATAATTAGACAATATTATTAGTCTATTTTTTGTCGCACGGTTGATCTTTTCATTTATTCCCATATATACTGGGATACCCGCAACTTCGTACCTATATGCATTTTAGTCCTATTTGATAATGTTGTTAACTGGTTAACATAGGGCTCTCTTATGAGCACGATTCATTATAGTCCAGGAGCACGGACACCAAAAAAAATTTTCGTTCAACCGGCGGACTATCTTGAATCTGAATTTACAGAATGGTAGAATGAACCTTTGGCAAAAACCCCAGGTAGTATGTACAAACAATTGCAAAGATATGGCCATTTTCCTAACTTAACCTCCACTTTGACAAATATAGCGAAAAACACCCCCCTATGTTAGAAAATGGGCCGTACAAAAAAACTGATACCACAATTTGTTTGTACATACTACCTGGGGTTGTTGCCGAAGGTCCATACTACCATTCTGTCAATTCAGATTGTAGATACTACGCCGGTTGAACTCACTCACTAAATAGAGCCCCAACTAGCTCCTGGACTATTAAGAGGAAAACTTGCTTAAAAATTGAAGTTCCGGGAATAGCTAGTGTAGGGTCAAATGTAATTACGTGGGAATTACGTGTAATACCTGTCACATACATTTTTCTTGTTCAGAATTTAAAGAATAGGGTGTCATTTTTTTAAATCACCCATAAGGTAATTTTTCGATCCCTAGAGGTAATGACCCTAGATCTCATTTATTTATTAATTTTTTTTTTAAAACACAAAAAAACACAGAGTGACCGAAATTGTTTATGACATATCATCAAATATTAAAAAAAAACATTTTGAAACACCCCAAAAACCATTTTCTGTTTGCTAGAGGTCATGGCTTTTTGTGCCAATTTCCTTTAATTTGATAAAATACATTTGAATTAAAAACGGTTTGAAAAATTACAGGTGTGCCTGTAATTTCATGGCCTTTAGAATCCTTAAACACATTGGTTTAATGTTGGGCCAATAGAGGGTCAGTGTCTCTTGTTTGCTGGGTTTGCTGGTTTCATGTTGGACGTTAGATCTGACTACCCTGATGACATCGCAAGGCTCTGACACAGTGACGGCCATGTTTTGGCAGAATGGTATTACTGTGGTCACCAGAGCGCTCTAGCTGAATACAGTCTGAATACAGTCTTATACCACTCTCGGTCTTATCTCTAGGCGGAGTCAGTGTCTGTTTTACACAGCCAGCCGTGGAAAAATGGAGGTCACTGCGACCAGGCTCCACGCAGTGTGAGTAGCCTGGTTCAGCCGGGTAAGATCTGATGCTTGTAGACGGCAGATTTTGACGTCTAAAATCGATTCACTCACTGAAAGAGTAAAACATGTATTAACTAGACCTGAATTGTGACTTTTCAAGTAACAAAACTATTTGGGCTAGATTTTATGAGTTTTCGTGGTGGTCATTTTGAATTTTGTTGGGTTATTTTTATTATGACAGATTGATTGAAATTTCGCGTATGAGTTTTTTGGCAGCCATTCTAAACTGTAATTTTAGACTTCAGACTTCAGGCTTCAAATTTCAGAAGTCCCCACTGAGCTTTTGCAGTTTTAAATATATATATATTTGTTTGTCAAATGGAATCGCATTCAGGGTACACAGTACACACATTGACTTGTCTCTCTGTTGATTTAATGTTGTATCACTATCCGCGATGCTAGCCCAACATTAAAACAACATTGATTCAACGTTTTGTGTTTGAGAAGAATTGCAACTGTTATTTTCATTGTAGCATTTGAAAGGTTTCAACTGTCCATATCATTACACAATATTGGTTCAATACTGGGCCACCATCTGCGACGCTTGCCCGGAATTGAAACATTGGACAAATGTATATTTATTATCAAATCTAGAGACTAAAGGCTGGAGAAGGTCTGGACATAGGGGCAAAACTCAATATATAGCCCAAATATAATGACGGTAGATCCATAACATAGGTATTCAACTGAAGCGAAAAGAGCTAAGACATTTATGATGATTTCAAATTGAAAACATTTGGTTTTTATAAAAAAACATTCAGCGCTTTAACATGTTTCAGGACTAACCAAACAAACCCAGCCGGCACGAAACATTGACCCTTATAATAGGCCCCTATGGCATTTCAATGTTGTTGGATTAAACATTAGAATCCCGAGCCTCACTCCACCCAATAATCCACTTTATCAGCTCCCGTAGGCATCAGTGGGTTGATTGCGTAACTAATCACACTTAGCTGGTATAGCGTGGCATACACCTTATTCGACAATAAGTCCAGACCTGCCTGATCGCGTCGACAGTTAATTATAGTCGAACCGACCATGTGAACATCACCACCATCCAAGCTATATCAGTGTATATAGACCTAGAAATAGTCGTTTTCACGGATTTCAAGTGTTTGTAACCTCACCAACTCTACAGTGTCACATTAAACAAGAGGAACACAACACTGGGAACGTTTTCACTAAGGTAAGCACCGATTAATAATCACAAACTGTATAATAGGCCAACTGTGCTTGTCTTCTCTTGTCTGGCTGTTGTTTTCACAATACCTGTACCGGGTATATGTTGGTGGGAAATTACCCGGCAAATGTTTTTCTCTTGTTAATTTGAGATCCGTCATTTACAAAGTGGTAATAAAATAAATCACGTCGTTACTGTCACTTTTCAAAGTGGCAGGAACGACATTTTAATAGGCTACCAAGGTGACGAGATATTGCAAATGTTTGGTCACAAACTAAACAATTGTCATTAATTTTCGCCCACCTGAAGTTGTGGGTCGCGGTAGCGAGACACAACTTTAAGTGGGTGAAAATTATTTAATTTAGGGCTTCAAGGGTTAATGCAGGTTAGCACCTTTTGTACACTTGTCCTGCGGATATTCTTTTTAGCATGGTGTCATGCTTTCTAGGGCGTAGTCAACAAACGCATATGACGACCAGTTGTCGCATATTTAGCTATGCTAAACGTGTTCTATTCTGTGTTCAAGTATTATATGAATAGCTGTTGTAGGCATACTGCCTTACAAACACATGTGTACGCATTGATATCTATTTGGTGTGTACTTGAAGTGAAATAGATTTCAATTCGTACATTGTCATGTGTTTGCAAGTTGGTACAACGACTCTTTAGAAAACATGACACACAATTAGAAAGATTATCAGCAGGACAATTATACAGAGGGTGGTTAGGCCCTATAGAAAACGATGTCCCATAGATGTATGACTACGTGTATAACAAAATGAATATTCCTGTAATATCGTATTAGACACACTTGCACAACAAATTAGAATATTGTATATTATTCATGTTATTTACAACAAAAGTTACAATATCTCAAATAGTAGTCCATAGCACTCTTAAAGACCATTTCAGATTTACCATTTATTCAAAATCAACAGAAAAAAACACGTAAAATTCGTATTTCAAGAGCAGATTCCGATGTTTCTGTGATATAATAATACATTTAACACGAAAAGTATGATTCTAACCCTTACAGCGCGGGGATCGACTTTAGTTGTCAGAATCTGACGTCTACAGACGTCAGATTCTGACAACTAAAGTCTATCCCCGCACTGTAAAGAGTAAACATATTTCTAATGGCCGTAGACCAATAACATAGGTATCCAAATGCATCGGAAAGAGTCAACTAAGACGATTATGATGATTTCAGATTGACAAAAACCCTTTGATCTTCATGGTTTTTACAAAAATATTTCAGCGCTTTAAGGGTTAAGGCATTCTTGGAAGGTATAAAAATAAAGCATCTTAAAATTTGGTTTTGTTTTGCACTTCCGTCTTCTACATTTTTCAATGTGGTGTCCTTAGAAAAATTGGATTGATTTTTAAGCGACTATTAACAGTGATTAAATATTTACATCTTTTTCATACAGATCGTTGTTATTCCACCCATTACCACATTGTATACGAAGCTTGCAAATAATTATCACAAATTACGACATTACAAAAACTCGTCTCGAATACAGTACCACTCAGATTTCATAATAATTATTATAAAATGCTCAAATTTATTAGGTTCTCATTTAATTTTATGCGTGTTGCTGGCTTCTTAAATAGACATATTTCAATAATAGTCGAAAAATAAATGTGATAATTTAAAATTGAAATTCATGTATTAACTTTTATATTGCAGGTTCACCTGGACAGACACAATATTCCACCATGATCTGCAGGAATCGCAAAAATTACCTAAAACATTTTTTAAAGTTTTTTTCATACATGACAGTGGTATCTCTGATCGCCTTTGGTTTGAATCATGTCCTGCTAAAGGACTCCATCGCGAAACCGGAGGTTAGGAACAAATTGTTAGAGAAAATAGCAATTGACGCTAAGCCATCACATTCGAAACTCGCGAAGTTGTCACTTAGCAAAGATGGCGACGACGTTGTTAACATTAAAGACAATGGGCTCAGCAGCTCAGGTGTGAATACTGGTGTCGAGGAGGTAGCAGATGGTAGTCGGTCAGATGATGGTAGTAGGTCATGTCAAGAAGTTACGAGGTCTGCGAAGAAATTGCCTCTGGTTGCCTTAGCAGCCGCCCCCGGTTCCGGAAGCAGCTGGGCGAAGCATCTTCTGCAACAAGCTACAGGTAGGGACTCGAACCTCAATATAAAAACCATTGGCCCTTGAAGTACCGTAAACCGGGGCTTTTTTGCCACTCCCGGGGCTATTTTGCTACCCCCTGCGCATTCACCAGTTAGGCTAGATATATATAGAGACGAAATTCCTGATTTCTAATTATTGACAACCATGTCAAAAATAGGAAATGCGGGAATTTCGTCTCTATATCTAGTGTAGCTGGTGAATGCGCAGCACAAAAATTATAAACATTTGCAGTTCTAGTCTATGTACATGTTTACATCATATGGTCATATTAAGAACCAGAAATAAAATCACCGATTTTTTGATGATTTTAGCTTGGGCCAGTCCCTTTAACGTATATATTTTTATTTTATGATAATTGAAGGGTCCTTATCACATGAAAACAAAATTGAGGAAATTCAAATATTGAGCCTTTTTGAGCACTTCAAAGTATTTTGCCACCCCATACCGGGGCTATTTTTCCACCCCTTCAAAATGGCCGCCAGAGCCTCGTTTTCGGTCCGATATGAAAACAGTCTTGGCCACTCTAAACTCACTGACCCCTAAAAACTATAAAAATATTTATATACTAGGGTTGAGGCACTCATTTTAAAAATTAAAGGAAATTAATGAGAAATGATGACTTTTCACTTAAAGGGACCCCTTGGGATGAGACATTTTTAATGTTGTCAATTTTGAAAATTTAATTTATATAAAGCTATATGGGTAAAACCAAAAATTGGGGTAATTTTGTAGCATCAAAAATGGCAGTGAGGTGACCATCAAAGTGGAGGAAAACTACTTTATGGGTTTGGTGCACTGATCCAAATAGAGCATAAAAAAGCTATTGGCTGCACTAGAAATTTTTTTTTTGCTTTAAAAACGTCATTTTAAAAAAGTTGCAGCATTCCACTTACTACTCCGTTACCAAATCCTAACCATTTCAAAAATTATGTTACTTTGTTTAGCTTGACATCACACTTTTAAACGTGATATCGTTATTGAAGCATAATACTAAACAACCGTATCTAAAAACTGCTAGAAAAATTAAGAAAATTTGATGGGATAAACAAAAATCCTTATTTCAACTCCGTTACCAAGCCAACAAATACTCAACTCCGTTACCAAATGTTTGGCTCGACATAAATATAAACTGTATATTTTCTTATCATAACATCGATCATAAATGGGTGCTCTATTTATATGGGGACAACGAGCCATGTTTTAAAAGACTATATCATCATTCATTATGACTGTAAAACCCATAAAATTTGACAATTCACCACTCCGTTCCCTTTTCTTGGTAACGGAGTAGAGTGGAACGGAGTAGTGAAATTAAAAGTATTCTTTGGATTAATGAAATGATAAGGGCAATAATTTGAAGATATATCATACGGGTGGAAATAGTCCCCATAGCAATTGTTGAAGGCATGCAAGCATAAAACCAAACTCGTTTTTATACCCACAAGGCTAGGAACGGAGTAGTAAAAACAAAAGTATATTTTCTAACTTTTTGGTAATACCTGTTTCAAATAACTTGTCACTCAACAATATTAATTCTTTCAAAGCGAAAAACTCGTATAAGGCCCTTTAGTGTGTCAAACTACACTTTATATAATTTTAGTTCATGATTATTCACTTGATGGGGCATGCTACAATGATGGTAATGGAGTAGAGTGCAAATGTTGGGACATGTATATTCATCAAAATAATTTACATCGATATCAATTTTAAGTTGAATTTTGATAATTGATTAGTTGAAGTGAACAATGTCTAGCCATGAAATGCAATTGTTAGAATTATCTTGTGATTTTGTATCCTACAGTGAAGTTTCAAATAGTGGAATTTTCTCTGGGGACATGTCATTTTCCACGTTTCCATGGCATAGAGCTCTTATAAAACCATATATATATATATATATTTTACAAATAATCTAAACATTATTAAGTAGTAATGCCTAAACGTGAAGTTGCACCATTTATTTTTAATATTATTATATTTAAATCAAAATGCAAACGTTTTAAGTCCTGGGGACACTAATTGTATGTAAAATTACCCCAATTTTTGGTTTTACCCATATAGCCTACTGATCTTAACTGAAAATACGAAAAAGTCAAAAAACAATTTTAAAGCACCGAAAAAGAGTGAAATAGTTGTATTTCCAGGTCGTATATTGCCATGTAAACAAAACAAGTCAACGATATTCAGCACTTTCCATCACATATCCCCACGTATCAGACGGTAAGATCAGAGCATTCGCCGCCAATTGGTGTCTTATAGTCGGGACACGGAAGGACACACCTTCAGCCCTGATTGTCTACACAACGCTGGGCCGATGCCATCAGCATGTGGCCCAATGCTGTGAAAACACTCAATCGTCCTTCAGGTATACAAATAGTTTGTTTAGGTTACTTCTGGTTTCATAGAAATGCTGATTAAAAATATTTGTAAAAATATGAAAAATTCTGAAAAAAATAAAAACATGATCCATGGGATACACTACTTCAGTACGGAATTAAAAACGAAAATTGATGTCATCCCAAGGGGCTGCTTTAATATGACATGTTTATATCTGTATGGTACATTTACCTTATTTATGTTATATATTAAATGGATTGATAAAAATGCCTACTGACTGTTAGACTAGATATAGAGACGAAATTCCCGCATTTCCTATTTTTGACATGGTTGTCAATAATTAGAAATCAGGAATTTCGTCTCTATATCTAGCCTAACTGGTGAATGCGCAGCACAAAAATTATAAAAATTTGCAGTTCTAGTCTATGTACATGCTTACACCATATGGTCATATTCGGATTCCGAAATAAAATCACCGATTTTTTGATGATTTTAGCCTTAGACTAGTGGAAATCTGAGATATCGTTCAGAAAAAGTGACCCACGGTAGGAACTCTGCCCATTTTGTTTTCTCAACATTTTTAACCAGTTTCGGGTATGGCGAATCGAATGCGAAGTCGTGTCAAGCGAAAAATTCGTTTATTTTGAAGAATAAAATATGACGTCATAATGTATATTTTGTGTACTTTTGAAAATATCATGAATTGATGTGAGGAAAGGGGTGAAATTGATATTTGAACCGATGGCCAGCACTTCCAATAAGTCGGTCTGTACACATGTACACATGGTGGCATGTACTGGTGATCAGCTTCACGGGGGAGCTACCCCAAGGTCATAGTAAGGACATCTTAAGGTCACAGCAAGGTCAAATCAGCTCAAAACGGTTGAAAATACCTTTGTTTTTATTTTTTGCTAAAATTATGTTCACTTGAGATGTCTATGATGGCTCGAAGTATTCTTGGACCCAAACACGGACATATGCCAAAACACCCCAAGAAATTACAGGGATAATATAAGGGTTGAAGGGTTTTTTACTCACCGTGAAATCACCCTCGTGTCACTCCTGTCTGATATGGCAGAAATGGTCCAAATAACACAATGATGTTATGTTTCAACCAATGGCCAGTATACATTAACTGCATCTGATGGAGTTCAACCCAAGTACACATGCTAAAATGAGTTGGTGTTGGATTTCACAGGGGAGCTACCCCAATGTCATGGTAAGGTCATCTCAAGGTCACAGCAAGGTCAAATCAGCTCAAAACGAGTGAAAATAGCTTGTTTTTTGTTGATTTGGTTACAATCCCTTGGGATGTCTATGATGGATTGAAACATACCTAGACCCCCAACACGGACCAATACCAAGAAACTCCCCAAACGGTAACAGGTAATTAAAGGGTTGGGAGGGTTATACCCCATCAAATCACCCTTGTTTCAGCCCTGTCTGATATGGGAGAAAGGGACGAAATATAACACACTGACTTTATGTTTGACCGATATCTAAATAAATCTAATGAAGTCTATCCAAAGAACACATGGTGACATGGGTGGGGGTCGGGCTTCATATGGGAGAGACCAAAAGGTCATGGCCAGTGCATCTGAAGATCACAGCAAGGTCAAATCAGCTCAACAGTGAAAATAGCTTGTTTTCGTTGTTTTAGCTACACTTATGTTCATTTTAAATGTCGGTGATGGTGAAACCCGCCCAGACACGGTGTCTATACCATAGACACCCCAAAAAATTACATGTGTAATATAAGGTTTCGAGGGGTTTTAGCCTTATCAACTCATCCTTAGGCCTATATCACCCCTTTCTGATATAGAAAAATTGACAAAATAACAAAGTGATCGTTATGTTTTGACCAATGGCCAGAAGGCCTACTTTTAATACATAACACTTGTGTCACCAGTGAGTGTCTCTACTTCAGACACTGGTATTCACCCCCCCCCCCCCCGACTACCTAATAATCACCACCATGGGTCAGAGCTTTTACAGCCATTGTCTGTACCGCGGCGTCCAGATGAAAATGAGATAAAAAATATCTAGACAGAGACCCCTGGTGTTGATTAAGAGCAGTTGCGACGAAAAAATCAGTGTGTGACGTATACCTACTGTGGCATTCACTGATAAGGCAGTGAATAAATACATTTGAATAAACCCAGCTGAAGTATACATGTTGACATGAGTTGGCCTTAGGCTTCATAGGGGTGTTACCATGGTGGCTCTAAGGTCATTTCAAGGTCACAGTAAGGTCAAAAAAGCTCATAATAAGTAAAAATAGATGATTTTTTATATGTTTTTGCTCCAATTCTGTTCACTTGATATGTCTATGTCAAGTCGGTCATTTTTAATTTTATCAAGTTGACATTTTTCAGGGGATATCCTTCTTTGAGACTGCACGTATGTTCTATAGTAATAGTTAAGCTATCTGGCACAGTTTTACAAATATTATGCATATTAAAAAATAAATACCGATAATCGGGAATTTTGCCCGCCGTGACCTTGTTCTTACATTATAAGCAACCATTTTCAAACTCTTCTGAGCTATTGGAGAAGTAAATATATGATATTATTTTTTTAGCGATACCTAAAAAAATAATTGAATGAATCGTTGAAACCCGCCGCATACACACTGAGAGATTATATGGGTAATATAAGGTTGAATTTGGAGAGGTTTTACCCTTATCAACTCACACTTAGTCCTCTATCACCCCTGCCTGATAAATGAACATAGACACATTGACAATGTGATTGTTATGTTTTGACCTGGGCCAGTCCCTTTAACTTGATATTTAGTGTATATTTCCAAAACTAACTCCATTTAATACATAGGCCTATACTATATGGTCTCACCACCCTAAATGGGCCGAAATCCAAGGGGGAGGGGGGTCCGTACACAAATTACTGCTTTATATCGTTGTTTCCGCTTCTGGTGAATAAAACAAAATACAAGAATGTTGTAATTTTGTGGATAATTTGCAAGCACACATTGTTTTCTTAATGCTTGATATGAGGTATAACTGTGTTGCGAGATGGATACAGGATACATGAGGTGATAAGGATTTGTGTCTTTAGCTCAACCAGCCTTTAGGCCTAAGATGAGCTTATAATGCCATCGTGTTGCGTTTGTCGTCTGTCCACAATTCACAAGAAATTCTTGTCCTCCCTCAATTCTTATCCGATTTCAATTCTGTTTGGTCTGTTTGAAAGAGCTCGGGCCTGTGCATTAAAATTTCCTCACGGATTTCAGAAATTTTAATTATTTATCAACTTATGATCTAATTAAGACCCAATTAGGGCACTCTGTCCACAATTCACAAGAAATACTTCTCCCCCCTCAATTCTTAGCCGATTTCAATTCTGTTTGGTTTGTTTCAAAGAGCTCGGGCAGGTGCATTAAACTCTTCACGGATGTTAGAAATTGTATTCATTTATTATTTTATGACCTAATTAAGACCAAATAAGGGCACTCTGTCCACAATTCACAAGAAATGTTTCTCCTCTCTTAATTTTTATCTGATTTCAATTCTGTTTGGTTTGTTTCAAAGAGCTCGGGCCTGTGCATGACCTTTCTCATGAATTTCAAAAAAATCAATTATTAAATAACTTATGAACTTATTAAGACCCTATTAGGGCACTCTGTCCATAATTCACAAGAAATGCTTCTCCTCCCTCCATTCTAATACGATTTCAATTCTGTTTGGTTTGTTTGAAAGGCTCTCTCTCTCCTCTTATCATGTTTATTCGTTTAACATATGGCAACAGCAAAGCACAACCTCCGCGCATGGCACGTCCCAACTGACTTAGCGAGAGCGAGCTACGGCACGTCCGTAGTCGCCGAGTGTAATGCCTGAAGTGCGGGAAAAATACCAAGGCCGCACACATTGCAATTTGTGCACCCGTCACCAAGGTACGGCAACGAGGCGGTCATCCCCAACCCCCCGCGACCGGGAAGCTGGGGATAACCGCCACATTAACTGAACGACGTCAGGATCCTACATTACCCCCGGGTGAGTGATAACGTAGGACCAAACTGACGTGTAGGAGACTGCTTCGTGCAAGTAGCGGGGTTGTAAAATATGTAACCTCTTATAACTAAGCATAGTTTTTAAAAAAAAATATAGCGAGTGTGGTTACAGCGTGGGTGGTTGAAATCGCAGCATTATACGTGAATTGTCCCATCCTCTTAACACCAACTGTCCTTTATGTATGATTCATTTGCTGCAAGATGCGAGCAACCCATTCATTTAATTAACATAATTTCAATTAGTAATTTAGCAATGAACTTGCTAAAAAAAAAAATGTTTTTACATTTATATATCTGTACACAATGCTGCCAGGCCTGGCATATTCATTTACAATTTAACAACATTGTTATTACGAGGTATGCGGTTGGGCCCGCCATAGATGTCGTTAGGCGCAACTATGGCGTGAACCATCTGCACGAATCGGGCAGGAGTCTGGATTATTCGTCCGACTCTAGTTTTTCGCACTGTTTGGTCGGTCGAAATTTTTTCGCGATTAGCGATATTCGCATGTTTGCTTTTTGTCGAGTCGATTACGGTGTCAGCAGCACCCGAGGTTTTACCCCGTAGATGTAAAGGTATGCGGGAATACGTTCGTAAACCACCGCTGTTCCCGTTAGCGCGGGACACGGCGGGGGCTAGCGAATGCGGCGCTACATAAGTATTGTCTCTGTTAGACAAGTTGACTTTAACATCTATTTGCTTTGGGACTGTGGCCGATATTTGACTGCTTCTGACTGCCGTCGACTTTTTTGTGTTGACTCTCGTCCCGTTGGACGTCGGAGTGTCCGCACTACCAGGTCTAGGTGGACCCTGTGGATTCTTACTAGATGTCCTGGTGGCCGTCGATCTCCGTGGTTTGCTTTGCGTTTTACGCTGTATTGTCGTACCTGTCGTAGGCTCGCACTCCATATGTGCGGGTTTAACGCGATCTAAAGAGACCGTCTCAACCTTGCCTTTAACTAGGATTTTCATTACACTGCCACTCCTCGCGACGACCTTATATGGTCCGTCGTAAGGGGCGGTCAGAGGCGGTGCAATTGCGATTCGGCGCAAGAATACATGAGTACATGTAGCTATTTCCTTGAATTGGAAAATGTTGTGTTGTTGTGTGTCACGTGGCGGACATAGACGGAGACGCGACATGGCCACGCGTAGCTTGTCTGAATAATTCTCCAAATCAGTGTTGGCGTCGACGGTGTACTGTTTAGTAAACGTCTCCTGGGAGTCTAAGGGTTGTCCCGTAAATCATCTCGGCAGCTGACCTGCCTAGTCTCTCTTTCACGGCTGAACGAACTCCTAAAAGTACAGCAGGTAACGTGATAGTCCACGGGTTCGGTGACTCGTGCGCCATAATGGCGGCTTTCAATTGACGGTGGAAACGTTCGACCATGTCATTCGACTGAGGGTGATAACTCGTGGTACGATTCCGAATAATCCCGAATTGATTACACAAACTATCCCACAATTTGGACTCGAATTGAGCGCCCCTATCAGTGGTGATAGTGGCTGGGGTACCATAACGTGCTATCCACCCGCTGAAGAAGGCATCGGCGACCGTTTCGGCTCTAATATCTACCATAGGTATAGCTTCGGGCCAACGTGTAAAACGGTCGACGCAAGTCAGTAGATATCTAAAACCATCAGCATAAGGTAAAGGTCCGACTATGTCTACGTGGACATGATCGAATCGCTCGGTAGGTTCAGTAGCTTTCCGAAAACTGGAGTGTTGTGACGTGAAACTTTAGCAGTCTGGCAACCCTTACAGGTACGACACCATCTAGCAATATCTATATTCATGCCGTGCCATACAAATCGGGTATTAATCAAAGGTTTGGTAGCTCTATGCGATGGATGGCCTAAACTGTGCTAGTTTGAAAAAACTTTTCGGCGAAATTTCGCGGTAAGGTACGGCCGGTTGTGTCCCGTGGACACATCACACCAGATCAATTGATTATCGAGCGATTTTAATAGTTTGAACTTCATAGTTGATGTAGTCGAGTGTCTCAAACGCGTGAATTCCGCGTCATTAGCTTGGTCGAGACTTAACTCTTTATAGTCTATCGCTGGGCCATCATGTATCGCTGACACTGATGGTTGTGACAGCGCATCAGCGACGAAATTTGTCTCTCCTTTTACATATCTAATATCGGTGGTGAATTCAGCGATGAAAGCTAAATGACGTGTTTGTCGTAGGGACGCGCGCTCAGTCACGGATGACATTACGAATGTCAACGGTTTGTGATCTGTATTAACGAAAAAATTTCGTCCTTCTAAATTGTGTCTGAAATGTTTAATTGTAGCGTATACTGCCAAAAGCTCACGATCGAACGCGCTGTAGCGTGTCTCTGCTGGGTTCAGCTTCTTGCTGGAAAACGAAAGCGGCTGCCACATACCGTTTAAAAATTGCTGCAAAACGCCACCGACGGGACATCACTAGTGTCGCACGTGATGTTAAGCTGGGCCGTAGAATCTGGGTGCACCAGAAGCGTAGCGTTTGCCAATATCTGTTTTGACTCAGAAAATGCTGACTCTGCATTTTTATTCCACTTCAAATCGAAATTTGATTTCGGTGACAGTCTGGTATGTCCTTCGTTGGCAGCTGTCAGTAAATTATTGGGTGGTGTCAACTTCGCGGCGCAATGCGGTATGAAACGGTGGTAATAATTCACCATTCCCAGATATCTACGCAATGCTCGTTGCTTTTCGGGTTCAACGAAATTAACAATCGTGTCAACGGCGCTGGGTAACGGCGAAATGCCTTCGGCGCAAACGTGGTGACCTAGGAAACTTAATTCAGTTGTACCGAACTGACACTTTTCAGGACCAATGATAATTCCGTATTCAGATAGTCGAGCAAAAAGAATTCGTAGATGTTTCCTATGCGTTTTATGATCTGGGCTGGTTACCAGTAGGTCATCCAAATAAACAAAAACGAAATCAAGTCTGCGTGTAACGTGGTCTATAAAGCGCTGAAACGTTTGACCGGAATTTCTTAGACCAAATGGTGTTCTAGTGAAATTAAACAAGCCAAAAGGTGTGGTAACAGCAGTCTCGTGTACGTCGGACGGTTCCACCGGAATTTGGTAATAAGCCCTGACCAAGTCGATCTTCGAAAAAATTTTCGATCCGGCTAACCGCTGCGTGAAATCTTGTATATGAGGAATCGGATAACTGTCCGGTACAGTCTGTGCATTCAAACTATGGTAGTCCCCGCATGGTCTCCAATCGCCGTTTTTCTTTGGCACCATGTGAAGCGCTGAGGACCACTCACTGTCGCTGGGTTCAATGACACCTAATTTTATCATCTCGTCAAACTCGCGTTTTGCGGTAACCAGCTTATCGGGTGCTAAACGTCGTGGTCGTGCAAAAACCGGGTGACCTTTAGTCACAATCTTGTGTGTTATACTGTGTTTAACGGTCTCACCCCTTGTCGTAGGGCGTGTCAGTTCCGGGAACTGGCCGAGGAGTTTTGTGTACTCATTCTGAACGGTGTCAACTCTGTTCAATGACAGAGGTTTAATCGATGACAGTGAAGCGGCAATAGCTAGACCTGTACGCATGTCTCGGAGACATCTGCTTCTCAAGTCTACGAGCAAATTATAGTGGATTAAAAAATCAGCCCCGATTATGGGTTGCTGCACATCTGCCACTATGAACGTCCACGGATATTCGCGCTTTAAGCCGACATCGACGACGCGTTTACAGTTGCCGTAAGTATGTATAGCACTGTTATTAGCTGCCACCAGGGGGAGACTGCCAGCGTCCGAAATCCCGTTAGCGCAAGATTTCGGCAGAACACTGACAGCTGCGCCCGTGTCGATTAAATATCTGCATTTATGTCCTTTATCTGCGACATATAATAACTTAGAGTGAGATAACTTTGGAGAACTAGCGTCCGCGGAGTCATGTCGCGTCTCAGTTATACCGCCAGATGCAAGAGTCGCTACCTTGCTCTGGCTTAGCAGTTTAAAGAAAAAGCGCAGGGGCTCCTGCACGTGCGTGCCTTATCACCGAAAGTCTGTTGAAAATAGCAGACAGGTGCATTAGCCGAATCTAATGTCTTAGCGGCGTCATTTCTCTGTGGGTTCGGCGGCGGAACGAAAGGTCGAGCAAGTGGTTGCAAATTCGTCGGCGGGGCGAAAGGTCGAGCATTATCTTTTGCATTTCTATACTGACTAGGTTGGTTGCTAACAAAACCTGAGGCCTGAACATTAGGAGCAAATGCAGGCGCGTGAGCATAGTTATTTGCTCGTCCACGTCCTTTATTTATTTTCCTCTCTGATGTAGTCACTGTTTCTAATCTCTTGATTCGCTTATACAGATCCTCTAACAAACCAACTAGTTTGGTGGTTTCTTCGACTTTAATCTCTGCGACCCCCGGCTTACTCTCTTCGACGTCCTCTTCTGCTGCCAGTGCCCGGTCGGCCAAAACGGCCAAACTTTCGAGGGTGGCACTGTCGGGTTGAGTCGCCAAATGGGCTCTGATGGAAGCGGGCATCTGGCGTATGAATGCTTGCCGAATTACAGCTTTCCCCACCACAGCTTTGGTGCCGAAACCTGCAGTCTTCTGCAGACGCCGCAGGAAACGCGAGGGAATGTCATTACCAATCTTCTCGCCAGAGATAACTTTGTTGACCCTTTCGGGTGTGGTCAATCCTCGTCTCTCAATCAAAATCGCTTTCAGGCTGTAATATTTGTTGGACCTGAAAGGCTGAAGTAGCACGTCCCTCACGTCCGATGCGATCTCACCCAAAAGTGCAGCGCAGGTCAAGCTGTACCTCTTATCATCATCATTGATCTGGTGAAGAGCGAACTGAGTCTCAATTTGGTTGAACCAGAGCTCAACATCCGAGGCGTAGAAAGTGGCGATTCTGAACTTTGGTAAGTTCGTAGCACGTCTCTGCGACTATCTACCGAGCGGTGAAGAACTCTTTGAGGAGTCGCTCCTAGAGTGAGAATTCATACGTCTAGCTCAAGCAATTCGAGCAAAATCAGCTTTGAGGCGTTGATATTCCTCGTCCGCCTCTCGGAATCGAACCTCATTGTCTTCACTGTCGGGATGTTAATCATCTTTAGGTCTAGCACCTGAACCTTCTAGGGGCGTTGACATAAAGCCTTCACTGTCGTACTGCTTTGACATTATGAAGTAGTGTTTTAAAATTATCTAACTAGTGAAGCATCTGAGATAGCTGGCCTATTGGCTCTGCGTCTATCCCGAATGTGTTTAAAATGGCATGTCGTATTAACACATGCCAACTATTTTTGACGCGCCGTGCGCGAATAGGTTGTGCGTTGCCGTGAAAATCAGATGAAAAATGTCTGTAATATGTTGAAGCTTAAAAGTGTAGACTGTAGGAAATGTTCATGCTATGTCGCATGTTGCGAGAAACGGGGGTTGCAGATTAGTTGAAAAAATGTGTCGTTGAAGTTACACCTAAATGCTGTGCACTAATTCACAAAGATATATATTGATTGATGTGAAAACTGAAGGTCTATATTTGACATAAAACGTTTTCACTTAGTCACACACATGCAAAATGGTACCGTGAAAACCGTAGGTCGAAATGGTACATAAAAATAATATGCCAGATACAACTATGATATGCTATGCTAAGCTAGGATAATAGTATTTTGTAAATCGACCTGGGTGAAAAAAAATAAAAAATTCACACAAGTCGAAAAACGCATTCAAATATTTGCAATGTTTCGCAATAGCGCAACTGTCAAATCGAATATTTCTGTATTTATAAAAAATTTAAACTTCAGAAATAAACTATCGTGAGAAAATTTCGTTCTCAAACTGATAGACTAAATGTGACTGCGAAGAAAAACAGTTACATCTATGATTTAAGAATAATATTTAAAACGTGACTGACAGTAGTCTATACTGATTAATGATATAGTATATCATTTCGCTGAAAAATGATGTCTGTGATGAACATTCCACGTTTTTTTTTTTATAATGGTACGTTCATCACCGAGTCATTCTCATAAACGCCCGAATCAATCGCTCGCATCGATTCATTGATTGACGTATAAACCGACTGTCTTCGGTGCGGTTGTGTTTATGTCGTCTGTGGTGGGTGTGTGTGTGGTGTATTGTCGGTGCTCACAGCCTGTGCGGCAGGCAGCATGTGGCTTATAGTCTGTGACGGTAAGCTTTGGGCGGTATGTACATAGTATATAGTCAGTGTCCCCGTCTCGCCTCACATTAGCATATTCATTACCTACTGCGTGCCCAAATAAGGCGCTAAATAGCCTAGCACGATTACAAACACCGAAGGGCGTTTCAAAGTGAACAAAAATCTCGCACAATTAGTAGCAGAATTTGTTTTCGAAACAACTTATTTACATTTCTTCTCCCTCAATCGTTTTGAAAAAGAAGATTTATAAACAATTTTAAAAAAATTATTACAATCAGTCCGTGTAAAATTTTGAACACGTGAAAAATGATCTCCACCAAATCAAAATGGCGGCCTATTTTATGCTAATGTGATGTGGCGACACAGGTTCACTGTCCAGATGCATGCCGGATAGGGGAGAACACGTGGATGCCCACGGCGGGCGATGAGCTAAGTTAAGGAAACCAGCGTCCAAAATGGCGCACACCTACCACATACATGTACAATATTCAGTATTCTCTGAAATAATATATGATAATAGTACAAAATATTGACCTACGGTCCTGGGAATATTTTAAACAGACCAAATAAGACCGTTTATTGACATTCATTTAGGGAAACAATTTATTTTGGCCCTAAACCTATTAAAGGTTACCCGAGTCGAAGCGATATTTAAAATTTCTGTCGATTTTGCAGAAAAAAATCGGAAAAAATGACGAGATTTCGTCTATGGACTTTAAAATCGAGTTACCCAATTATGGTAATCAACGATAAAAATTGAGTTCCCGAAAATACCCACTTCCTACTCGCCTACAGTGGCATTAATAGGATGAAGGCATTAAACAAACTCTTACAATTAAAAAATGATAGACTAGGTCTATGAGAATAATTTTCTGGATTCTTCTAGAGAAACCGACAAGGTCGCCATCTTGAAAAGGCGTCAAACACGTGGGATTTCGCCGTTTTGACGTAAAGAAACGTGCTTCTCTTCTGATAACTCTTTCTGACTAATTTAAACTGGCATATAAATAATGACCTACAGTTTTCACGTACCTTATGAAAAAAATGCTATTGATTTTTTTCAAAAAATCCCTTAAAATTAATGAAAACTATCCTTGAAAACAGCGGTTTTCAACTGGCGTCTAGGTGAAAATACTGTTGCGTAGACGATCAGTCGTCAGGGGTCACCAGTATGGGAAGATGGGGCTACGTCGGGGGCTTCATTATGGGGTCACAATGGCCGACGAGGGACTCTGCCCAATCTCACCATTTAAACTCAAACTTCCTCCTCCTCCGTCGAGTCGACGGTTCCAAACAAATCAGAAAACTCTCTCTCCTCTTATCATGTTTATTCGTTTAACATATGGCAACAGCAAAGCACAACCTCCGCGCACGGCACGTCCCAACTGACTTAGCGAGAGTGAGCTACGGCACGTCCGTAGTCGCCGAGTGTAACTCCTGAAGTGCGGGAAAAATACCAAGGCCGCACACATTGCAATTTGTGCACCCGTCACCAAGGTACGGCAACGAGGCGGTCATCCCCAACCCCCCGCGTCCGGGAAGCTGGGGATAACCGCCACATTAACTGAACGACGTCAGGATCCTACAGTGAGACCAAATACGCTTGCTATATGACGTGAAATTCCGAAATGATGCGAAATATGGACATTTGATTTTTTTATAATTATTACCATTATCATTGAGGTACACATTTTATGACAGTTATTTACTACTACTGAAGATACAACCGAATTGAATTCACATTAGGCACATGTGCCTTTTTTTGTCAGCGATGTTTTTTCGTTTTGTTATTATCCTACTCGAGTGGCTGTTTGCTTTTTTCCCGTCGTCGAAGAAACGAGACGGAAAAATTCACCGTCAAGTTTTTGTTGAATGACCTTTGACCTTTTTGACGAAAAAACGTCGATGACGGAAACAGACGCTTGAATGGGCCTATTGTTTAGCTTTTTTGTGGAAAGAACACACAATAAAAACTCAAAATAAAAAAATGACCCCTTTGAGGTTATTGATAAAAAGCTTTTTCCCAGGTTTTATAATAAAAATATAAATTGCACCCACTTGAAGCCGTCTCACGGACGCGATTCGCAACTTACATGAGTTAAAATTATTCGGATTTTTGTAATATGTAGCTCAATTATTTGAGTCTATTTTTAGAATTTCAGAACGCACTGGAGACGATCTAATCCCTTTAATTACAACACATTCAAATGAATGAAAAATATAAATGACGACTAAAGCAGCACTTGACATGTCAGTTACAAATGTGTTGTTCCCTTTCAATGAAACAGTATATTTGCGGGCAAGTAATCGTTTTCATCCATTTGAAGATGGTATTGCTAACGTAATGACCATGATAACAGCTTCAAATGAAGGAAAACAAACATAATTTAGAATTAGACATCTCAAATTGAAATATTTCATTAACTAGGTGGACAAATATTATTGTTTTAAATTTTCAGTTACATTTGTGGGTTGCAAACGCATAACAATTCCAGCATGATAATGGTTCAATAAAACGTTTAAAAAAACGACTCTGAATGCCAAAGACAAAAGACGGTAACTGCTTACTTTTAAAGTAAGCAGTTATCGCCTGTTTGTCTTTGTAGAGCAGTAACCTTCAGATTCTGTTTGAAATGCAGTTAAAACAAGCAGTTGCTACCTTTTGGCTCTGCACGACAGTCCAGGCTGGAGGCTGAATTTTACCCTTTCACTTAAACAGTCTCTCTGTCACACAGGCATCTACAGCGGGAGTATTTACAAGGATATATTGATGAAAACAACGGAATTAAAGTACAAACGAGTGTACGATGGAACTGTCACACCCATTAAGACCCATCGCCCTGCAGATATTCCCCTGGGAGATGACAGGGATTTTGACAAGGCTATTCTGATGCTGCGTGACCCTTTTCAGACGATCAAAGCAAACTATAACAGGAAAAAGGCGGGAAAATCCGGAATCGTATCGGCTACAAAGTTCAAGAAAACTGGTGAGGGTTTTTATATTGTTATGATATAATATATTTAAATGTATTTATTCGATTCACTACCCCCCTCCCTCCCTATTGTCACGGTTTGGGTGAATAGTGTCATGGGAGTAGTTAGACATAATTACTGTCTAATTGTAATTGAAAAATTGTAACTATATATATCTATTCATTATATATTTTCAGCATGGTTGAACCTGGTGGCCAAAGAATCCAAGAATTGGATAAAGCAGACGATATCGTGGCTTGTGGATCGCAGACCGATATTCCTCATGAAATATGACGACTTAAAATCCAACCTGACCGGCGTGCTCCGAGAAGCGGCCAAGTTCCTAGATTTAAACACAACGGACGCCATCTTGGAGTGCACCAAAACAAATTCAGAGGGTTCCTATCACAGGACGACGGATCCGAAACAGCCGGATTTACTGGTATTTCCTGAAGATCAGCTGATCCAGCTGAATGAAAAGAAGGCGATAGTGGATCGGTATGTTGGTCGGCGCTGTCCCAGCCCGCCGTGGTGTTTGTCATACGCTCAAGTTGACTTTACAGGACTGAATTTCTCGGTATTCTCCGCATCGTGAGGACGAATATGGATACAATATTGTATTTATATTATGGTGTGAGATTGGTGATACAGAAGCCAGTATCCATAACCAACGTATCGCTTACAACGCTGAAATATTTTTGTATAGACCAATATATATTAATAGACCATAATATGATAATGGGATAATTAGAATTCGATCCACTAAGATGATCGTGCATGCATGCCCGGTAGGCTCCTGGAGTGACCTGTTTACGTTTTGTATTGATGATGTATTCTAGTTTTTATTCGAGTGGTGGTAGTGCATGCCTATGCTAGTGCACGTCCGTTGAAGACAACTTAGCTTATAAATAAATACATATTTGTTTTAAAAACAGTGACTTGTTTTATTTTGAATAACACAAACTTATTTTCCACCACGTCGCTGTATTAATTGTGTGCCTAGTGTGTTAATATTTTTATTGTCGTCAATGTTATTGTGGATTGTCAATTTTATTGTGGATTAAATTCATCGTTATGTTTATCATGTTTCCGTCCTATATGCCATTAATTCTAATGCACGTGGCGGGTACGTGTTTGCAAACATGTACTACACTTGCATGCAGTATCCACTATAATTATGTGATCCTTAGCTATAATTATGGCAACTTATTTTCATTATTTTGGTGAAGCCTCTGCCACAACTTTAAATCGACCTACTTACGTAGGTCACCGGAATAAAACTCGCGATCGGTTCATGCAGATTTCGAATCAAATTGTCCCAGCGTTTCTGTCTCCAGCCATATTTTGTATTTACCAAGCATGCTTGAATTGTTATCGTTTAACGTTTTTTTCCTGAGATCGCTGCTGCGGGCGTATTTGGGAATCAATTTAGCTCTCCCTAAAAAGTTAACTGATCAATTTTGTTTATTTTTCACACATGATCTATGTATCCTACATGATGTATGTGTCTGGGTAAATCTTTCCATCTGTTTTATCGGTATCCACCCATAAAAGGAAATTTTCCGAGAAATCTGTCCCAACAGTTTTGTGAACGCGATATCTTATGAATCGTTAGATTGATCGGCTTCAAATTTGAAGTGGCGATTCTCTAGGTATTTCTTATGATTCAATTAGCTTCTGGGAAGAATCCATCAAATAAAATGGCTGACGGCAGTCATCTTCAAAAAGCGACATTGGTGGTGGGTGGGGGCATTTCACCCATAGTGAAAAACAAAGTATGCATTTTTGTGTTACACAAATTAAAGTAAAACATCATTGCTTGGGTTCCGGTAATTTTATTTACCATTTCTTATTTTTAGGATTTTCCTTACTAGTCAATATAGGCTTATTGTATATATAAACGTATCTATATTTCCGATCAACCACTGGCCAAGTGAAGACTAAATAGTATACCTATTTAATATTATATACATTCTAAATATCAAATCACACATGTCAAATATTTTGGTTGCTTCTTGTAACCTTGGTTAACATCAAGATGTCTATATCACATTCTATGTGGTAATGGTACATCAATGTCTGTTCCATGTTGGATCGGTTGATCAGCAGTTATCATGGGCGTATTACACATAGGACATTCGACTCTCACTTGTAGACTGCGTTTGAGACACGCTTTATGGAATTAATGATGACAACCGGTACGTCTGGCAGCCGCCATCGGTAGAAGACAAATAGGACACACATCACAATGCTTGAGCAGCTCTAATGTCGACGCCGCTGGGAATGCAGCGTCAAATGAGTTACACTGCATGTAGCTATCCAGGCCATGGCGGACATAAGTATAAAGTGGAAAAAATATGTTGGAGAAGAAGCAAACCAGGGCCAGAGCGTTGCCCTCCTCAAAGTGCTTCCAGGTGACACAACCAGCCAAGGTGATTTCACCGAGCGCAAAAATCCAATAAACTCGTAAGGTCCAGTTCGATGCAGACATTTCCACACGAGCAATGGCAGTCCTATTTTCTCCTGCAGTATGATAAAAGCAAAGCATAACAGGAAAGGAACCGGGTTGCTGATGTGGGTGATCGTTTCCAAGAAGAAAGCAACGGCGTGCAGACCAAGCAATGTGCGTCTCACGTTACGTCGCGTCGATGAGTCACGTTGAGCACGATTCCTGCGAGACGACTCGTCGTGAGCTCCACAAACCTCCGTCAACCATGAGCAGCAAACAGAAGAGACCACGTAAATCACCACCCAATCTACCTTAGGTTTTAATCGCGACGTCAAAAGCGAGGCGAACACAATCTGAGCCATCCATTTGGTGCCTGGCGGGCTGTCTGTGTAGTTGAAACCTTCCTGAATAACTTCTCCAAATGAATCTGAACAGAATTAGAATAAAATAGTATAAACTACAAATATTAACCTTTTAAACCCTCGTGGTGCATCATATTGCATCTCTGAAGAATGACTTGATTTTATGAAACCTAGGGATTTTAGAACCAAAATTTTCATGGAACTGTTTAAATAATGAACTATATTTTTTTCATTTCTCGCTCATTTCATAATCATCTTCATCCACTACAAGTCGAGAATTGACAAAACGTAGATAATTTTCATTCGCTTGAAGTTGTGGATCACGTCGGTGAAAATTAAAATTCGTTAATTTAGTTGTCAAAAGATTTCAAGAATTTCAGTGCAGAACAATTTTACTTATACAATTACTTCAAGAGTCTAGAATATCTTAAATACATTACTAGGTATTTAGGTAATTTGATTTGTTCTCGAATATAACCAATATAATCATTATTGTATATAAATATTATATTATAATTTAAAAACTTTAAAACGTCTTCTATTTTACTTATGATTTCGTTACAACAAAGACACAGCGTTACACATACTATTATGTCGGTCCAATTAATGTTGGGCTTCAGTATTCGACGATGGCCTAACGTTGGGCTGTCGTCTTCTACTTGGTGGAATTTTTCCGCTCACCTATATTTTATGTGTAATTACATTACGAGCAATTACTCAATTGAGCAAAAATATAAAATTACCCATTTAATGGATCGATCCTCTCCGAAAGGACAACATTTAAACAAAATTATATATACTTTAAAAGTACCTTGTATAGTTTTGACCCACCTTTAACTTCCTGTGAGATTCCAGATAAAGTGATGCACACGCACCGATAAGTCATTAAAAAGTTATGGGCATTTTTTCAGCTTGGGGTCGAGACCGCTCTCGGTCATCGCCATGGTGAATTTTTCGGGTAAAAAATAAATAAATCCACGGCCTTGTAGAAGACGACACGGATAGCCCTGTGCATGATATATATATATACCCTATTATTATATAGGCCTCTATATAAAAATACACCTGACAAAAATAATTAGACAATATTATTAGTCTATTTTTTGTCGCATGGTTGATCTTTTCATTTATCCCCATATATACTGGGATACCCGCAACTTCGTACCTATATGCATTTTAGTCCTATTTGATAATGTTGTTAACTGGTTAACATAGGGCTCTCTTATGAGCACGATTCATTATAGTCCAGGAGTACGGACACCAAAAAAAAAAATTCGTTCAACCGGTGGACTGACTATCTTGAATCTGAATTTACAGAATGGTGGAATGAACCTTCGGCGAAAACCCCAGGTAGTATGTACAAACAATTGCAAAGATATGGCCATTTTCTAACTTAACCTCCACTTTGACAAACATAGCGAAAAACACCCCCCTATGCTAGAAAATGGGCTATACAAAAAAACTGATACCACAATTTGTTTGTGCATACTACCTGGGGTTGTTGCCGAAGGTCCATACTACCATTCTGTCAATTCAGATTGTAGATACTACGCCGGTTGGACGAACTAACTAAATAGAGCCCCTACAAAAACTAGCTCCTGGACTATTAAGAGGAAAACTTGCTTGGAAATTGAAGTTCCGGGAATAGCTAGTGCAGTGGTCAAATGTAATCACGTGCGAATTACGTGTAATACCTGTCACATACATTTTTCTTGTTCAGAATTTAAAGAATAGGGTGTCATTTTTTTAAAATAACCCTTAAGGTAATTTTTCGATTCCTAGAGGTCATGACCCTAGAACTCATTTATTTATTCATTTTTTTTTTAAAACACAAAAAAAAACAGAATGACCGAAATTGTTTATGACATATCATCAAATATAAAAAAAAAACATTTTGAAACACCCCAAAAACCATTTTCTGTCTGCTAGAGGTCATAGCTTTTTGTGCCAATTTCCTTTAATTTGATAAAATACATTTGAATTAAAAACGGTTTGAAAAATTACAGGTGTGCCTGTAATTTCATGGCCTTTAGAATCCTTAAACACATTGGTTCAATGTTGGGCCAATAGAGGGTCAGTGTCTCTTGTTTGCTGGGTTTGCTGGTTTCATGTTGGACGTTAGATCTGACTACCCTGATGACATCGCAAGGCTCTGACACAGTGACGGCCATGTTTTGGCAGAATGGTATTACTGTGATCACCAGAGCGCGCTAGCTGAATACAGTCTTATACCACTCTCGGTCTTATCGCTAGGCGGAGTCAGTGTCTGTTTTATACGGCAAGCCGTGGAAAAATGGAGGTCACTGCGACCAGGCTCCACGCAATGTGAGTAGCCTGGTTCAGCCGGGTAAGATCTGATGCTTGTAGACGGCAGATTCTGACGTCTAAAATCGATTCACTCACTGAAAGAGTAAAACATGTATTAACTAGTGTCATGGGAGTAGTTAGACATAATTACTGTCTAATTGTAATTGAAAAATTGTAACTATATATATCTATTCATTATATATTTTCAGCATGGTTGAACCTGGTGGCCAAAGAATCCAAGAATTGGATAAAGCAGACGATATCGTGGCTTGTGGATCGCAGACCGATATTCCTCATGAAATATGACGACTTAAAATCCAACCTGACCGGCGTGCTCCGAGAAGCGGCCAAGTTCCTAGATTTAAACACAACGGACGCCATCTTGGAGTGCACCAAAACAAATTCAGAGGGTTCCTATCACAGGACGACGGATCCGAAACAGCCGGATTTACTGGTATTTCCTGAAGATCAGCTGATCCAGCTGAATGAAAAGAAGGCGATAGTGGATCGGTATGTTGGTCGGCGCTGTCCCAGCCCGCCGTGGTGTTTGTCATACGCTCAAGTTGACTTTACAGGACTGAATTTCTCGGTATTCTCCGCATCGTGAGGACGAATATGGATACAATATTGTATTTATATTATGGTGTGAGATTGGTGATACAGAAGCCAGTATCCATAACCAACGTATCGCTTACAACGCTGAAATATTTTTGTATAGACCAATATATATTAATAGACCATAATATGATAATGGGATAATTAGAATTCGATCCACTAAGATGATCGTGCATGCATGCCCGGTAGGCTCCTGGAGTGACCTGTTTACGTTTTGTATTGATGATGTATTCTAGTTTTTATTCGAGTGGTGGTAGTGCATGCCTATGCTAGTGCACGTCCGTTGAAGACAACTTAGCTTATAAATAAATACATATTTGTTTTAAAAACAGTGACTTGTTTTATTTTGAATAACACAAACTTATTTTCCACCACGTCGCTGTATTAATTGTGTGCCTAGTGTGTTAATATTTTTATTGTCGTCAATGTTATTGTGGATTGTCAATTTTATTGTGGATTAAATTCATCGTTATGTTTATCATGTTTCCGTCCTATATGCCATTAATTCTAATGCACGTGGCGGGTACGTGTTTGCAAACATGTACTACACTTGCATGCAGTATCCACTATAATTATGTGATCCTTAGCTATAATTATGGCGACTTATTTTCATTATTTTGGTGAAGCCTCTGCCACAACTTTAAATCGACCTACTTACGTAGGTCACCGGAATAAAACTCGCGATCGGTTCATGCAGATTTCGAATCAAATTGTCCCAGCGTTTCTGTCTTCAGCCATATTTTGTATTTACCAAGCATGCTTGAATTGTTATCGTCTAACGTTTTTTTCCTGAGATCGCTGCTGCGGGCGTATTTGGGAATCAATTTAGCTCTCCCTAAAAAGTTAACTGATCAATTTTGTTTATTTTTCACACATGATCTATGTATCCTACATGATGTATGTGTCTGGGTAAATCTTTCCATCTGTTTTATCGGTATCCACCCATAAAAGGAAATTTTCCGAGAAATCTGTCCCAACAGTTTTGTGAACGCGATATCTTATGAATCGTTAGTTTGATCGGCTTCAAATTTGAAGTGGCGATTCTCTAGGTATTTCTTATGATTCAATTAGCTTCTGGGAAGAATCCATCAAATAAAATGGTTGACGGCAGTCATCTTCAAAAAGCGACATTGGTGGTGGGTGGGGGCATTTCACCCATAGTGAAAAACAAAGTATGCATTTTTGTGTTACACAAATTAAAGTAAAACATCATTGCTTGGGTTCCGGTAATTTTATTTACCATTTCTTATTTTTAGGATTTTCCTTACTAGTCAATATAGGCTTATTGTATATATAAACGTATCTATATTTCCGATCAACCACTGGCCAAGTGAAGACTAAATAGTATACCTATTTAATATTATATACATTCTAAATATCAAATCACACATGTCAAATATTTTGGTTGCTTCTTGTAACCTTGGTTAACATCAAGATGTCTATATCACATTCTATGTGGTAATGGTACATCAATGTCTGTTCCATGTTGGATCGGTTGATCAGCAGTTATCATGGGCGTATTACACATAGGACATTCGACTCTCACTTGTAGACTGCGTTTGAGACACGCTTTATGGAATTAATGATGACAACCGGTACGTCTGGCAGCCGCCATCGGTAGAAGACAAATAGGACACACATCACAATGCTTGAGCAACTCTAATGTCGACGCCGCTGGGAATGCAGCGTCAAATGAGCTACACTGCATGTAGCTATCCAGGCCATGGCGGACATAAGTATAAAGTGGAAAAAATATGTTGGAGAAGAAGCAAACCAGGGCCAGAGCGTTGCCCTCCTCAAAGTGCTTCCAGGTGACACAACCAGCCAAGGTGATTTCACCGAGCGCAAAAATCCAATAAACTGTAGCTTCTGCTAAGTTATCACGATCCTCGTAAGGTCCAGTTCGATGCAGACATTTCCACACGAGCAATGGCAGTCCTATTTTCTCCTGCAGTATGATAAAAGCAAAGCATAACAGGAAAGGAACCGGGTTGCTGATGTGGGTGATCGTTTCCAAGAAGAAAGCAACGGCGTGCAGACCAAGCAATGTGCGTCTCACGTTACGTCGCGTCGATGAGTCACGTTGAGCACGATTCCTGCGTGACGACTCGTCGTGAGCTCCACAAACCTCCGTCAACCATGAGCAGCAAACAGAAGAGACCACGTAAATCACCACCCAATCTACCTTAGGTTTTAATCGCGACGTCAAAAGCGAGGCGAACACAATCTGAGCCATCCATTTGGTGCCTGGCGGGCTGTCTGTGTAGTTGAAACCTTCCTGAATAACTTCTCCAAATGAATCTGAACAGAATTAGAATAAAATAGTATAAACTACAAATATTAACCTTTTAAACCCTCGTGGTGCATCATTTTGCATCTCTGAAGAATGACTTGATTTTATGAAACCTAGGGATTTTAGAACCAAAATTTTCATGGAACTGTTTAAATAATGAACTATATTTTTTCATTTCTCGCTCATTTCATAATCATCTTCATCCACTACAAGTCGAGAATTGCGACAGCAATTCGCGGCTTAAAAAAATGCCTTTGATTTGACAAAACGTAGATAATTTTCATTCGCTTGAAGTTGTGGATCACGTCGGTGAAAATTAAAATTCGTTAATTTAGTTGTCAAAAGATTTCAAGAATTTCAGTGCAGAACAATTTTACTTATACAATTACTTCAAGAGTCTAGAATATCTTAAATACATTACTAGGTATTTAGGTAATTTGATTTGTTCTCGAATATAACCAATATAATCATTATTGTATATAAATATTATATTATAATTTAAAAACTTTAAAGCGTCTTCTATTTTACTTATGATTTCGTTACAACAAAGACACAGTGTTACACATACTATTATGTCGGTCCAATTAATGTTGGGCTTCAGTATTCGACGATGGCCTAACGTTGGGCTGTCGTCTTCTACTTGGTGGAATTTTTCCGCTCACCTATATTTTATGTGTAATTACATTACGAGCAATTACTCAATTGAGCAAAAATATAAAATTACCCATTTAATGGATCGATCCTCTCCGAAAGGACAACATTTAAACAAAATTATATATACTTTAAAAGTACCTTGTATAGTTTTGACCCACCTTTAACTTCCTGTGAGATTCCAGATAAAGTGATGCACACACACCGATAAGTCATTAAAAAGTTATGGGCATTTTTTCAGCTTGGGGTCGAGACCGCTCTCGGTCATCGCCATGGTGAATTTTTCGGGTAAAGCAAATAAATAAATCCACGGCCTTGTAGAAGACGACACGGATAGCCCTGTGCATGATATATATATATACCCTATTATTATATAGGCCTCTATATAAAAATACACCTGACAAAAATAATTAGACAATATTATTAGTCTATTTTTTGTCGCATGGTTGATCTTTTCATTTATCCCCATATATACTGGGATACCCGCAACTTCGTACCTATATGCATTTTAGTCCTATTTGATAATGTTGTTAACTGGTTAACATAGGGCTCTCTTATGAGCACGATTCATTATAGTCCAGGAGTACGGACACCAAAAAAAAAATTTCGTTCAACCGGTGGACTGACTATCTTGAATCTGAATTTACAGAATGGTGGAATGAACCTTCGGCGAAAACCCCAGGTAGTATATACAAACAATTGCAAAGATATGGCCATTTTCTAACTTAACCTCCACTTTGACAAACATGGCGAAAAACACCCCCCTATGCTAGAAAATGGGCTATACAAAAAAACTGATACCACAATTTGTTTGTGCATACTACCTGGGGTTGTTGCCGAAGGTCCATACTACCATTCTGTCAATTCAGATTGTAGATACTACGCCGGTTGGACGAACTAACTAAATAGAGCCCCTACAAAAACTAGCTCCTGGACTATTAAGAGGAAAACTTGCTTGGAAATTGAAGTTCCGGGAATAGCTAGTGTAGTGGTCAAATGTAATCACGTGCGAATTACGTGTAATACCTGTCACATACATTTTTCTTGATCAGAATTTAAAGAATAGGGTGTCATTTTTTTAAAATAACCCTTAAGGTAATTTTTCGATTCCTAGAGGTCATGACCCTAGAACTCATTTATTTATTCATTTTTTTTTTAAAACACAAAAAAAACCAGAATGACCGAAATTGTTTATGACATATCATCAAATATAAAAAAAAAACATTTTGAAACACCCCAAAAAACATTTTCTGTTTGCTAGAGGTCATAGCTTTTTGTGCCAATTTCCTTTAATTTGATAAAATACATTTGAATTAAAAACGGTTTGAAAAATTACAGGTGTGCCTGTAATTTCATGGCCTTTAGAATCCTTAAACACATTGGTTCAATGTTGGGCCAATAGAGGGTCAGTGTCTCTTGTTTGCTGGGTTTGCTGGTTTCATGTTGGACGTTAGATCTGACTACCCTGATGACATCGCAAGGCTCTGACACAGTGACGGCCATGTTTTGGCAGAATGGTATTACTGTGATCACCAGAGCGCGCTAGCTGAATACAGTCTTATACCACTCTCGGTCTTATCGCTAGGCGGAGTCAGTGTCTGTTTTATACGGCAAGCTGTGGAAAAATGGAGGTCACTGCGACCAGGCTCCACGCAATGTGAGTAGCCTGGTTCAGCCGGGTAAGATCAGATGCTTGTAGACGGCAGATTCTGACGTCTAAAATCGATTCACTCACTGAAAGAGTAAAACATGTATTAACTAGACCTGAATTGTGACTTTTCAAGTAACAAAACTTTTTGGGCTAGATTTTATGAGTTTTCGTGGTGGTCATTTTGAATTTTGAGTTTTTTGGCAGCCATTCTAAACTGTAATTTTAGACTTCAGACTTCAGGCTTCAAATTTCGGAAGTCCCCACTGAGCTTTTTGCAGTTTTAAATATATATATATTTGTTTGTCAAATGGAATCGCATCCAGGGTACACAGTACACACATTGACTTGTCTCTCTGTTGATTTAATGTTGTATCACTATCCGCGACGCTAGCCTAACATTAAAACAACATTGATTCAACGTTTTGTGTTTGAGAAGAATTGCAACTGTTATTTTCATTGTAGCATTTGAAAGGTTTCAACTGTCCATATCATTACACAATATTGGTTCAATACTGGGCCACCATCTGCGACGCTGGCCCGGAATTGAAACATTGGACAAATGTATATTTATTATCAAATCTAGAGACTAAAGGCTGGAGAAGGTCTGGACATAGGGGCAAAACTCAATATATAGCCCAAATATAATGACGGTAGATCCATAACATAGGTATTCAACTGAAGCGAAAAGATCTAAGACATTTATGATGATTTCAAATTGAAAACATTTGGTTTTTATAAAAAAAAATTCAGCGCTTTAACATGTTTCAGGACTAACCAAACAAACCGAGCCGGCCCGAAACATTGACCCTTATAATAGGCCCCTATGGCATTTCAATGTTGTTGGATTAAACATTAGAAACCCGAGCCTCACTCCACCCGATAATCCACTTTATCAGCTCCCGTAGGCATCAGTGGGTTGATTGCGTAACTAATCACACCTAGCTGGTATAGCGTGGCATACACCTTATTCGACAATAAGTCGAGTAAACAACGTCTCTGGGCGAGCGCAGCGAGCGTAGGCCGACCAGCGCTACAATAAGTCCAGACCTGCCTTATCGCGTCGACAGTTAATTATAGTTGAACAGACCATGTGAACATCACCACCATCCAAGCTATATCAGTGTATATAGACCTAGAAATAGTCGTTTTCACGGATTTCAAGTGTTTGTAACCTCACCAACTCCACAGTGTCACATTAAACAAGAGGAACACAACACTGGGAACGTTTTTACTAAGGTAAGCACCGATTAATAATCACAAACTGTATTATAGGCCAACTGTGCTTGTCTTCTCTTGTCTGGCTGTTGTTTTCACAATACCTGTACCGGGTATATGTTGGTGGGAAATTACCCGGCAAATGTTTTTCTCTTGTTAATTTGAGATCCGTCATTTACAAAGTGGTAATAAAATAAATCACGTCGTTCCTGTCACTTTTCAAAGTGGCAGGAACGACATTTTAATAGGCTACCAAGGTGACGAGATATTGCAAATGTTTGGTCACAAACTAAACAATTGTCATTAATTTTCGCCCACCTGAAGTTGTGGGTCGCGGTAGCGAGACACAACTTCAAGTGGGTGAAAATTTAAATTATTTAATTTAGGGCTTCAAGGGTTAATGCGGGTTAGCACCTTTTGTACACTTGTCCTGCGGATATTCTTTTTAGCATGGTGTCATGCTTTCTAGGGCGTAGTCAACAAGCGCATATGACGACCAGTTGTCGCATATTTAGCTATGCTAAACGTGTTCTATTCTGTGTTCAAGTATTATATGAATAGCTGTTGTAGGCATACTGCCTTACAAACACATGTGTAAGCATTGATATCTATTTGGTGTGTACTTGAAGTGAAATAGATTTCAATTCGTACATGGTCATGTGTTTGCAAGTTGGTACAACGACTCTTTAGAAAGCAGGACACACAATTAGAAAGATTATCAGCAGGACAATTATACAGAGGGTGGTTAGGCCCTATAGAAAACGATGTCCCATAGATGTATGACTACGTGTATAACAAAATGAATATTCCTGTAATATCGTATTAGACACACTTGCACAACAAATTAGAATATTGCATATTATTCATGTTATTTACAATAAAAGTTACAATATCTCAAATAGTAGTCCATAGCACTCTTAAAGACCACTTCAGATTTAACATTTATTCAAAATCAACAGAAAAAAAAACACGTAAAATTCGTATTTTAAGAGCAGATTCCGATGTTTCTGTGATATAAAAATACATTTAACACGAAAAGTATGATTCTAACCCTTACAGCGCGAGTATCGACTTTAGTTGTCAGAATCTGACGTCTACAGACGTCAGATTCTGACAACTAAAGTCTATCCCCGCACTGTAAAGAGTAAACATATTTCTAATGGCCGTAGACCCATAACATAGGTATACAAATGCATCGGAAAGAGTCAACTAAGACGATTATGATGATTTCAGATTGACAAAAAACCTTTGATCTTCATGGTTTTTACAAAAATATTTCAGCGCTTTTAGGGTTAAGGCATTCTTGGAAGGTATAAAAATAAAGCATCCATCTTTTTCATAGAGATCGTTGTTTTTCCACCCATTACCACATTGTATACAAAGCTTGCAAATAATTATCACAAATTACGACATTACAAAAACTCGTCTCGAATACAGTACCACTCAGATTTTATAATAATTATTATAAAATGCTCAAATTTATTAGGTTCTCATTTAATTTTATACGTGTTGCTGGCTTCTTAAATAGACATATTTTAATAATAGTCGAAAAATAAATGTGATAATTTAAAATTGAAATTCATGTATTAACTTTTATATTGCAGGTTCACCTGGACAGACACAATATTCCACCATGATCTGCAGGAATCGCAAAAATTACCTAAAACATTTTTTAAAGTTGTTTTCATACATGACAGTGGTATCTCTGATCGCCTTTGGTTTGAATCATGTCCTGCTAAAGGACTCCATCGCGAAACCAGAGGTTAGGAACAAATTGTTAGAGAAAATAGCAATTGACGCTAAGCCATCACATTCGAAACTCGCGAAGTTGTCACTTAGCAAAGATGGCGACGACGTTGTTAACATTAAAGACAATAATGGGCTCAGCAGCTCAGATGTGAATACTGGTGTCGAGGGGGTAGCAGATTGTAGTCGGTCAGATGATGGTAGTAGGTCATGTCAAGAAGTTACGAGGTCTGCGAAGAAATTGCCTCTGGTTGCCTTGGCAGCCGCCCCCGGTTCCGGAAGCAGCTGGGCGAAGCATCTTCTGCAACAAGCTACAGGTAGGGACTCGAACCTCAATATAAAAACCATTGGCCCTTGAAGTACCGTAAACCGGGGCTTTTTTGCCACTCCCGGGGCTATTTTGCTACCCCCTGCGCATTCACCAGTTAGGCTAGATATAGAGACGAAATTCCTGATTTTTAATTATTGACAACTATGTCAAAAATAGGAAATGCGGGAATTTCGTCTCTATATCTAGTGTAACTGGTGAATGCGCAGCACAAAAATTTTAAAAAATTGCAGTTCTAGTCTTTGTACATGTTTACATCATATGGTCATATTAAGAACCAGAAATAAAATCACCGATTTTTTGATGATTTTAGCCTGGGCCAGTCCCTTTAACGTATATATTTTTATTTTATGATAATTGAAGGGTCCTTATCACATGAAAAAAAAATAATTGATGAAATTCAAATATTGAGCCTTTTTGAGCACTTCAAAGTATTTTGCCACCCCATACCGGGGCTATTTCTCCACCCCTTCAAAATGGCCGCCAGAGCCTCGTTTTCGGTCCGATATGAAAACAGTCTTGGCCACTCTAAACTCACTGACCCCTAAAAACTATATAAATATTTATATACTAGGGTTGAGGCACTCATTTTAAAAATTAAAGGAAATAAATGAGAAATAATGACTTTTCACTTAAAGGGACCCCTTGGGATGAGACATTTTTAATGTTGTCAATTTTGAAAATTTAATTTTTATAAAGCTATATAGCCTACTGATCTTCACTGAAAATACGAAAAAGTCAAAAAACAATTTTGAAGCACCCAAGAAGAGTGAAATAGTTGTATTTCCGGGTCGTATATTGCCATGTAAACAAAACAAGTCAACGATATTCAGCACTTTCCATCACATATCCCCACGTAAAATCAGAGCATACGCCGCTAATTGGTGTCTTATAGTCGGGACACGGAAGGACACACCTGCAGCACTGATTGTCTACACAACGCTGGGCCGATGCCATCAGCATGTGGCCCAATGCTGTGAAAACACTCAATCGTCCTTCAGGTATACAAATAGTTTGTTTAGGTGACTTCTGGTTTCATAGAAATGCTGATTAAAAATATTTGTAAAAATATGAAAATTCTGAAAAAAATAAAAACATGATCCGTGGGATACACTACTTCAGTACGGAATTAAAAACGAAAATTGATGTCATCCCAAGAGGCTGCTTTAATATGTCATGTTTATATCTGTATGGTACATTTACCTTCTTTATGTTATATATTAAATGGATTGATAAAAATGCCTACTGACTGTTAGACTAGATATAGAGACGAAATTCCCGCATTTCCTATTTTTGACATGGTTGTCAATAATTAGAAATCAGGAATTTCGTCTCTATATCTAGCCTAACTGGTGAATGCGCAGCACATAAATTAAAAAAATTTGCAGTTCTAGTCTATGTACATGTTTACACCATATGGTCATATTCGGAATCCGAAATAAAATCACCGATTTTTTTATGATTTTAGCCTGGGCCAGTCCCTTTTACTTGATATTTAGTGTATATTTCCAAAATGTTTGTTTTTCCCCAAAACTAACTCCATTGAATACATAGGCCTATACTATATGGTCTCACCACCCTAAATGGGCCGAAATCCAAGGGGGGGGGTCCGTACACAAATTACTGCTTTATATGGTTGTTTCCGCTTCTGGTGAATAAAACAAAATACAAGAATGTTGTAATTTTGTGGATAATTTGCAAGCACACATTGTTTTCTTAATGCTTGATATGAGGTATGACTGTGTTGTGAGATGGATACAGGATACAGGGGGTGATAAGGATTTGTGTTTTTAGCTCAACCGGCCAGTGTTTAGGCCTAAGATGAGCTTATGCCATCGTGTTGCGTCTGTCGTCTGTCCACAATTCACAAGAAATTCTTGTCCTCCCTCAATTCTTATCCGATTTCAATTCTGTTTGGTCTGTTTGAAAGAGCTCGGGCCTGTGCATTAAAATTTCCTCATGGATTTCAGAAATTGTAATTATTAATCAACTTATGATCTAATTAAGACCCAATTAGAGCACTCTGTCCAAAATTCACAAGAAATGCTTCTCCCCCCTCAATTCTTAGCCGATTTCAATTCTGTTTGGTTTGTTTCAAAGAGCTCGGGCAGGTGCAATAAACTCTTCACGGATGTTAGAAATTGTATTTATTTATTATTTTATGACCTAATTAAGACCAAATAAGCGCACTCTGTCCACAATTCACAAGAAATGTTTCTCCTCTCTTAATTTTTATCTGATTTCAATTCTGTTTGGTTTGTTTCAAAGAGCTCGGGCCTGTACATGACCTTTCTCATGAATTTCAAAAAAAATCAATAATTAAATAACTTATGAACTTATTAAGACCCTATTAGGGCACTCTGTCCATAATTCACAAGAAATGCTTCTCCTCCCTCCATTCTAATACGATTTCAATTCTGTTTGGTTTGTTTGAAAGGCTCGGGCCTGTGCATAGAAGTTCCTCACGGTTTAATAATTAATAATTAACTTATGACCTAATTAGGACCCAGTTAGGGCACTCTGTCCACAATTCACAAGAAATACTTCTCCTCCCTCAATTCTTTTCCTACTTCAATTTCGTTTAGTTTACGAGAAGGAGCTCGTGCCTGTGCATAGAACTGCCTCACGGATTTCAGACATTTTAATTCGTAATCAACTTGCCCTAATTGGGGATGAGCTTCTGTGTCATAGACACTCTGGTTTCTGGGAAGGCCGGGTACATTTGCCCCGTCACGGGGCACACAAGGCAAGAAAAGTGCGTTGGATTACCCGTGACGGGGCAAATAACAGTTGAATCCTCTTCTATGTCCCGTGACGGGGCGTGGAACCGCTAATTTTGTGCCTTCGATACACCGTGGCGGACGAAATAAAGGAAAATTAGAGTTATACAGCCCGCTGTGATGTATGCAAGATAATTAAAGTGTCCTTCGGCACCCCGTGAATGATGTAACTAGGTTTCTTATTGGTTGTCAAAAGAAGCATTCCACTGGGTCCATTCGACTAGCACAATAAATATGTTCGCATTTCTAGTTTTCAAAAACAACTACATCGATGAGTGGAGTATGTTCCATCTGGCACTCCGGGGCCAGGTGACGTTGGGAGCATTCATTGTACCAGTATCACCTAATCCATGACAGATGAAGTTTGCCCAGTGTGCAGCGAGCCCTTCATCCCTTCCAAGGATGAGGTTTAGCGATTGTGCAGTGGGCCTCTCATCCCTCCTGAGAGATGAGGTTTACCCAGTGTGCAACCAGCCCCTCATCCATCATAAGGATGAGTTTTAGGCAGTGTTCAGTGGGCCCCTCAGTGGGCCCCTCATCCCTAAGAGATGACGTGTACCTATAATGTGCAGTAGCCCCTCATCGCTGACTGAACCTGAAAGATGAAGTTTACCTTGTGTGCAATCAGCCCCTCATCCCTGAGAGATGAAGTTTACCAGTGTGCAACCAGCCCCTCATCCCTCCTGAGAGATGAGGTTTATCCAGTGTGCAACCACCCCTGATCCCTCCTGAGAGAAGAAGTTTACCCAGTGTGCAACCAGCCCCTCATCCCCGTGAGATGAAGTTTACAAGTGTGCAACCAGCCCCTCATCCCTCCTAAGGATGAGGTTTACCTACTGTGCAGTGGGCCCCTCATCCCTTCTGAGAGATAAGGGTTTAGCCAGTGCGCAGCGAGCCCCTCATCCCTCCTAAGGATTAGGTTTGGCCAGTGTGCAGTGGGCCCCTCATCCCTCCTGAGAAATGGGGTTTACCTAGTGTCCAGTGGGCCCCTCATCTCTTCTGAGAAATGAGGTTTACCCAGTGTGCAGTGAGCCCCTCATCCCTAACATTGTCTGAGAGATGAGGTTTACCCAGTGTGCAGTGGGCCCCTCATCCCTAACTTGCCCTGAAAGATGAGGTTTACCCAGTGTGCAACCAGCCCCTCATCCATCCTAAGAATGAGGTTTAGCCAGTCTGCAGTGGGCCCCTCATCCATCCTAACAGATGAGGTGTACCTAGTGTGCAGTGGGCCCCTCATCCCTTCTGATAGATAAGGGTTTAGTCAGTATGCAGCGAGCCCTCATCCCTCCTGAAGATGAAGCTTAGCCGGAAGTGTGCAGTGGGCCCCTCATCCATAACTGGGCCTGAAAAATATGGTTCACCCAGTGTGTAGCCAGCCTTTCACTCTTTCAGGGTGGAGTTTACACAGAGAGAGGAGGTTTACCAATGTGCAGTGGACCCTTCATCCCTCTTGAGAGATGAGGTTTACCCAGTGTGCAGCGAGCCCCTCATCCATCCTAGGGATGAGGTTTGGTCAGTGTGCAGTGGGCCCCTCATCCATAACTAGGCTGAAAGATGTGAGTTCACCCAGTGTGTGGCGAGCCCTTCACTCTCCCAGGGTGAAGTTTACACAATGTACAGCTGAGCCCCTCATCCACAAGAGATGAGATTATCAGATTTTCCCTATATTAACATTCTGATGCCTATAATATCACATATCTTATGTAATAGCACTCTCCATTCTAGAGTATCACATGTATTAACTCTCTGGGGTCTAGAGCATGACATGTCTCATGTATTAACCCCCTGTGGACTAGACTACCATATTTTCTCAATGTTAACCTTCTGATGCCTAGAGTATCACATGTCTTATTTATTAAGCCTCTGTGGACTAAAGTATCACACGTATTAACCCTATGTGGTTTAGAGTATCACGTTTCTAATGTGTTAGCCCTCTGTGGACTACACTATCACATTTAACTTATTTTAACCTACTGATGCCTAAAGCATCATAAATGTTAGTTATTAACCTTCTATAGGCTAGAGTTTGACATGTATTACCCCTCTGAGGTCCAGAGAGTAGATAGTATCACGTCTCTCTAATATTACTCTAGTATCATATTTCTTATTTATCAATCCTCTGTTGACTAGACTATCGCAAGTATTAACCCTCTGTGGTCTAGAGTACAACGTTTCTAATATATTCACCCTTTGTGGACTACACTATCATGTTTATCTTATTTTAACCTACTAATGCGTAAATCTTCACATATGTTATTTATTAACCCTCTATAGGCTGGGGTATTACGTGTATTAACCTTCTGAGGTCTGGAGAGTCGATAGTATCACGTGTCTCAAATATTAACCCTCTGTAGACTATACTATCATATTTCTTCTATATTCACCTTTTGATGTCTGGAGTATCACATATCTTATTTATTAACCCTCTGTTGACTAGACTATCGCAAGGATTACCCTCTGTGGTCTAGAGTATCACGTTTTTTTATGTCTTAACCCTCTGTAGACTACACTATCATGTTTATCTTATTTTAACCTATTCATGCCTAGAGCTTCATAGATGTTATTTATCAACCCTCTATAGGCTACAGCTTGATGTGTATTAACCCCCTGAGGTCCAGAGGGTCGATATCATCACGTGTGTCTCGTGTATTACCGATCTGTGGACTAGATTACCATATTTTTTCTATATTAACCCTCTCATACCTAGAGTTTCATATGTTTTATTTATTAATCCTTTCCGGACTTGAGTAACACATGTATCAATCCTGTGGGGTCTCTGATATCACGTGTCTTATTTATTAACCCTCTGTTGACTAGACTATCGCATGTATTAACCCTCTGTGGTCTAGAGTATCACGTTTCTTATGTCTTAATCCTCTGTAGACTACACTATCATGTTTATCTTATTTTAACCTATTCATGCCTAGAGCTTCATAGATGTTATTTATCAACCCTCTATAGGCTACAGTTTGATGTGTATTAACCCCCTGAAGTCCAGAGGGTCGATATCATCACGTGTGTCTCGTGTATTACCGATCTGTGGACTAGATTACCATATTTCTTCTATATTAACCTTCTCATACCTAGAGTCTCATATGTTTTATTTATTAATCCTTTCCGGACTTGAGTAACACATGTATTAATCCTGTGGGGTCTCTCTTATATCACGTGTCTAAAATATTAATCTTCTGCGACTAGACTATTATATTAATCTAATGTTAACCTTCTGTTGCCTAGAGTATTACATGTCTTCTGTATTATTAAAGCCGACACAATCAGGCTAAAATCATCAAAAAATCACTAAGTTTATTTTGGCTTCTTAATATATGCCTACTTCCTTAATATGTGAACATGTCCATGACTAGAATTGCGGAAGTCTTTTAAATTTGGGTTGCTGTGGCAACGTAGCAAGGGTGCGGAAAGCCCCATTTATTAGTTATTCCTGTATTTCTTAATTTAGACATGCATGTCTGAAATTAAATTGCGTATTTATTTCTCGCTTAACTGATAAATGCGCAACACAAAATTTAAAAAACTTACGCAATATTAGTCTATGGACATGTTTACATATTATGGCCATATTATGAAGCCAAAATAAAATTAACGATTTTTTATGATTTTAGCCTGATTGTGTCGCTTTAACTGTCTGGAGGCTGGAGTATCAAGTGTTTTAACCATCTGGTGTCTATAGTATCACGTGTCTCAAACCTCTGTGAACTAGCGTATCATATTTCTCCTATATTAACCTTCTGATGCCTAGAATCATATGTCTCATATAATAATCTTCTGGTGGCTAGAGTATGAAACTGCTCCCATATTAACCATGTTAACCATCTGGTGCCACACATGTGTATGATATAGTTTCTTCTGTAGCTAGACCCAGCAAATGCTACAAATTGAAATATATTTTAGACAGATGAATTTTCAAAGCTGATATTTATGAAACTTAGGCCTAACGTTATCTAGGCTAGAAAAGCTAGGTGGATATATGGGAGTTAAAGAGAAAATTAGCAAAATACCTTGATAGTAATCTAAGTTTTAAAGATTATTGTTTTATTACGGTGTTAATATTGCACACTGAAAAAACCTTATCTCTCAGGAGGGATGAGAGACTGGTTGCACACTGGTAAGCTTCATCTCAGGGAGAAGTAGGAGCTTTAGGTGGGGCTGGTTGCAGATTGGGTGAACTTCATCTCTCAGGTAGGGATGAGGGGCCCACTGTACACTAGGTAAACCTCAACACTCTACGCTAGGAATAGTAAGCCTTATATCTCGGAAGGGATGAGGGGCCCACTGCACAGAAGGTAAATCTCATCTCCCAGGGCGGGGGGGGGGGGGGGGACTCATTGTACACTGGCTAAACCTAATCCTTAAAAGGGGCTGGTTGCACACTGGTAAACTTCATCTCTCAGGGATGAGGGGCCCACTGCACACTTTGTAAACATCATCTCTGAGGCAGTGTCAGGGATGAGGGGCCGACTGCACACTATGTAAACCTCATATATTAGGAGGGGTGAGGGGCCCATTTCTCACTGGCTAAACCTCATCATTATCCATCGTAATTAGGATGGATGAGGAGCTGGTTGCACACTGGGTAAACCTCATATAGGCTTAGTTTAGGACGAGGGGCCCACTGCAAACTGGGTAAACCTCATCTCTCAGGGATGAAAAGACGGGGCTTGTTACACACTGAATATGTTTATTTCGAATTAAATACTTCTACACGGGGACCGTCTGTAGACGTCTGAATCTAACCAGAAATGCATAATGCATTTCTGATCTAACGTATATAGGCCTAAACGTCAGACGTCTAAAGGCGCAGTGGCGGATCCAGCATAGGGCGTAGCCGGCGTACGCACCCCCCCCCCTTATTGGTAAAAATATTGCATTTTCATGCATTTTTTTTAAATAAAGTGAAGCTAACATCCTTTTTTCAGCCAAAATGTGGCTTACGCCCCCTCCTCTTGCACATTCTGGATCCGCCACTGAGGCGGTCCCTGCGAGGAAAGAATTAAAAATGAAGCAAGTAGAGCAGAAAAAGCTAATGAAAATATTTATGATTATTTCAAATTGAAAAAATGATTAATGTCTTGGTAACATCGTTCTGCTTCATTTGGGTGGGCTACCTATGTTAAGGATGTAGGGCAATTATAATTTGTTTAAGTTCTTTTAGCGCGTGAACCGTCTATAGACGTCTGAATTTGACCTCTACAGACGTTAGAATCAGGCGTCTTAACGTCAACAGACAAGGGTTAATACATTTTGTATTATTTCAGATGTTATTGTACGTCATAAAAAGTATATATTTTTATCTCATTTTTTATACGAAATTTATTTTAGCGTTGTAAAGGCTAATATTTCATTGTCATATGTATGTACAATAAAATCTGAGATAAGAACATATTTCATTAATTTGATTGGTATATTAGTATTTAATTGCGATATGCATGCATAAATGTGTGTATAATTTTGTTTGGTACATTACTGATTTGAAAATAAAGAAGTTGATATCTGCAATGTCATAAAAAGTATTTTGATTTGCATTTCCATCAAATATAACAAAAATATGTCATATTGTTTATATTTATTATGGGTGTCGTCTATTAGTATTCAATGGATAATTATGATAATTTAGCTATTTTCAGGATTTGATTCCAAGTTGCTATTGCCATCAACTTCCTTAACCTAATGCTAAATGGTTAACTTCTGGCAACATAACACACCGGTTTATCATCGTGTTAAAACAGCTCCTTGGGATGACATCAATTTTCGTTATTAGTTTTGTAATGAAGTAGTGTATACCCCAGATCATGAATTTATTTTTTTCAGAGTTTTTAGATTTAAAAAAATTTATCAACATTTCTATGAATCCGCTTAAAACCCAAACAGACGTTTTGTATACCTAAACACTTGCTAAAGGACGGTTAAATGTTCCTACAGCATTGGACCACATGGTGATGCTGTCGGCCCAGCGTTGGGCAGACAATCAGTGCTGCAGGTGTATCCCCCTATGTCCTGACTATAATACACCAATTAGCGGCGATTGCTCTGATCTTACCGTCCAAGACGTGGGAATATGTGTTGTAAAGTGCGGTATATTGCTGACTTTGTTTGTTTACATGGCAATAGACGACCTGGAAATATAACTACACTGTATTTCACTCTTTTTCGGTGCTTTAAAATTGTTTTTTGACTTTTTTGTATTTTTAGTTAAGATCAGTAGGCTATATAGCTTCAAATAAATACAATTTTCAAAATTGACAACATTGAAAATGTCTCATCCCAAGGGGTCCCTTTAAGCCAAAACCAGCTTCTGGCATACCGGTTAGCGTTAAACTGAAGGTTACAACACTGTTATAGCTAAACTCACACTAACCTAGCTTCGGGCATACGGAGAGCAGAATATTTATATTTGGGCTATCCCATATATTGAGTTTTTAACGGAACTTTAAACTTATTATTCTTGGCACGTTTTTGTAAGACGTTATTTCTCCCTGAGTTTTAATCTAATCAACTTGAAATTTTGACACAACATTCCTAGAGTAGTCAGGGGTGCTATGAATTTTCTAAGTCATCCAACATATTCTTCTGGATTTATCCATGATTTCATGGATCATAATACTCTTGAATGGCAAAAAGCAGTTTCTGTTTACTTGTAAAGTGAGCAGATACTGTACTATGCTGCTCTTCAAATTCAAAAGGCAGTATCTGCTTACTTGTAAAGTGAGCAGATACTGCCTTTTGGATTGCACGGCGACAGTAGGCCTATGATAGGGTCCAATGTTGGTTCAATAGTGTACACGTCGGGTGATTCTCCATTCATTGCCAGGAGGGATTAACCGGGTGCCCCTATGTCCAGACTGACTCCACCCTTTAGTCTCTAGATTTGATAATAAAAATACATTTATCCAATGTTTTAATTCCGGGCCAGCGTCGCAGACAGTGGCCCAGTATTAAACCAATATTGTGTATTAGGTATGGACCTTAAAATAACGGTCGCAATTCGATTCAAACACAAAAAGTTGAAACAATGTTGTTTTAATTTTGGGCTAGCGTCTGGGATAGTGATACAACATCAAGTCAACAAAGAGACAAGTCAATGTGTGTACTGGGCACTCTGAATGGATTCCATTTTACAAACAAATATATATCTATTTACAAGTGCAAAAGCTCAGAGGGGGCTTCTAAAATTTGAAGTCTATAGTCCGAAGTCTGAAGTCTAAAATTCCAGTTCAGAATGGCTGCCAAAAAACTCATACGCAAAAATTCCAATCAATCTGTCATAGTAAAAATAACCCAACAAAATTTAAAATGGCCGCCACAAAAACTCATAAAACCTAGCCCAAATATTATTGTTACTTGAAAAGTCACAATTCCAATCTATTATAATTTACTACTTTTCAAATATTTTTAAGGGTGCGTCAACACTGGTCAAGGGTCTATGTCCGAGCCCAATGGGGATTGTAGGTTATAAGACATAAATTTAAGTTAATTGTTTGATTGTCAATTAACCCAGGCCTAGTCATGTACGCTATTACTTATCATCATTTTAGAATACAAACATTGATAATTTCGCCATCGTTATGTGTCAATGACATTTGCCACATAGTGTCTCGTATGTAGTCATCATTGAAACAGTCACCACCAACCGAAACGACCCACCCCCCCCCCCCCCACCACCCCTCCGCCACCCAATACCGCACAGCACCTCTAGGAACAGAAAAGCGGTCCGCAGTTCTCATCTAGTTTATGTTTTGTGCAGTTTTGTAAATGATGGGCTACCTACGTTTGCCAAGTGCCAATACAATATCAAACGCTATATTATAATTATACACATCTGAATTACCTCACAGTTATCGTACTAAGGGCATTTAGCAATTATTAATTTACTGTTATTCATTCACCTTTAAATCGACCATGAATTGTTTTTAGATTACGGTTATAATTAGATTATATTTGTGGTAAGTGATATTAAGGTTGTAGTCTCAACAAACAGAATAGGTTCGGCTCATGTTTTTAATGTTGGCTTACAACCTGCGACGCTGGCCCAGCATCAAACCAACATGGGATCAGCGCTCAATGTTTGTGCCACGACTTGCCTGTAGGAAAGGTCAGGCTGCGTCTTCGCCGATTGAACCCTCTATGTGTCGATGACAACTATATTATTTTTAACAGTGTATTAATATTTCAATAGTGGGCATACGTTTTTTGAAGGTGAATTTTGTCTTCAATCCACAGAAAGATTTAGACATGACTGTTTGACAAATCTGTAAAAAAACAGAAATACAAATGTTCTCTCATCTGAAGCTGTGTATCGCGTCAGGAAGACACAGCTTCAAGTGAGAGAAACTTTCTCAATTAAATCACTTAATGGGTTAAATAAGATGACGTGTCAGGTAATTATAATGTACGGAACACTGATATTAAATATAGTTTGCAGTCTTCAGAATCTGTTTCAGAAGCAGTGGAGTGTGTGGCAAAACATGTAAACCACACCACAGTCTTCTACCGTGCTGTAGGCCTATGTACGCGAGGTCAACATTATGACAGCACTGCACATTAATTAATTGTGCAATGACAGCCTAATGCTAGACTGTTTCTACCAACAATAAACAGCATTAACAAATGGAATGATTTTTGTAGTTGAATAGAATTTTGTAAATGGATGGATGAAACCGATGGAACATAGAAGTTCAGAACAATAGGTTACTGTATACCGATCATCGACGACTATGATCTATTGTTCAAGCGATTATTTCTGCCAACGCAAATTCCAGCTCCAAGTCAGGAAAAATATATTTATTTATGAGAAATAGACATTTCCCAAAGTGAATTATCTGAATAATTTAGCATAAAGATCTACTAAATAATATTTTATCAAATTCAATGTTTGGCACATGCTTAAAAGCGTATGTATTCGGTCCCAGCATCACAAGGGTTAACACGAGGTCCTAGCAGAACAAGGGTTAAGACGAGGCCCTAGCAGCACAATGGTTAGCACGAGGTCCCAGCATCACAAGGGTTAACACGAGATCCCAGCAGAACAAGGGTTAACATGAGGCCAATAATTTATGAATAATTTGCATAATGCTGCTCTCACACATAAGCGAATATGCTGGCGAATATAGCGAATATGTATCTTTGAAATTCGCAGTGAATTCGCACAAAAAATTGTGAACAGAACGCGAATATTTTCACCTCAGTCATCTCTCGACCTCTCTTTACGAATATGTTGTAAATGCACTGCGAATGCTTGTCAATGCCTTACGAATTGCTAACAATCGTTGCGAATGGTGCAAATGGTCTTAAGAATAAATGCTGCGACTGCCTTGCGAATGTTATGAATGCTTGCGAGTGCTTACAAACAGGCTTGAAAACGTTACAAACGTACTTATGAATGATACGAATGTCTTACCAACGTTGCCATTGTCTTGCCATTTTCTTACGAATAATGCGATTATTTGATGACGAGGCTGTGATTGGTATAAATACGGAGTGAATATGACACTGGGCTCATTGTTTTCTTGAAGTTAACAGTGGTAAGACATTCGCAAGGAATGGGAAACGGCGAACGTTACAAACGCCTTGCAAATGCCTTACGAACGTTGCAAGTGCTTCCGAATGCCATACCAACGTTACCAATGGCTTACGAATGCTTACGAATATTGACGGCGAATGACAGTATTCGCAACATTCGCTGAAATTTAGGAGACGTTTCCTAAACTGGCCGATATTCCTAAGCAGGTGGAGAATGACTTGGGAACGCTCCGAATTTGTTACAAACGCTTACAAATACTCGGCGAGTGTTGTGAATTTTGGGCGAATGTCAATTTTTTTCATTCGTAAGCACATTCGCAAGCATATTCGCCTATGTGTGAGAGCAGCATTAGTAAAAAAATTCCATCGCTCCCATAAAAAAAGTGTTTAGTATTTTTCAATCGGTTTATTTTATGTTCTTCGCCTCAGCAAACTCTGCAAAAATACCTTTTTTATTTATCTTGATTCCCCATGGTTTGTCCGCAATTCGTCTCTTTTCCTGCAGAGTGTATAGAATAAAATGGTCGACTTGCGAATTCTGTGAAATTCAATGACCTCGACCTCCTTTGTTGTCACCGAGCTTGCTAATACAATGAAGTATAGGGGAGGGTTCTTATATAGCCTTGTTTTCACCGAGTGACTTCACTGCGTTTCACAGAATGAAGTATGGGGGAGGGGGTATTATATAACCTTGTTTTCACCGAGTGACGTCACTGCGTTTCACAGAATTCTGTGAAACGCAGTGACGACATCGGAAACCCTTTTGAACGGATACTCGGTGAAAACAATGTCCTATAATACCCCCTCCCCCATACTTAATTTTATCAGATAGCTCGGTGAAAATATTGCAGGTCAAAGCTATTGTGTTTGACAGAAGTTCACCATGCAAATGCCCTTTAAAGGGACATGCCCAGGCTAAAATCATAAAATAATTGGTGTTTTTATTTTAGCTTATTAATATGACCATATGATGTAAACATGTCCATAGACTAGAACTGCAAAAGTTTTTTAATTTTTGTGCTGTGCATTCACCAGTTAGGCTAGATATAGAGACGAATTCCTGATTTCTAATTATTGACAAAAATAAGAATTACGGGAATTTCGTCTCTATATCTAGCCTAACTGTTAAGTGGTCATATTAATAAGCTAAAATAAAATCACCGATTTTTTGATGTATTACTCTTACTTTAACCGCCGAATATACAATAATATTTACTAGGTTATTAGGTTGACAAAAGAGCAATGCCTACAACGTACACAGATATCTGGGCACAGAGCGGGACGGATACCCAGCACACCCGGCCGAGACGTTGAACCAATGTTAGCTTCATGTTGGAGCAGCGTCTTTACATGGAATTTCGGGAACCAATGTTTGTGTAATGCTGTGCCAGCGTCGCAGACAGAGGACCAGTAATACCCCAGCATTAAGTCAACGTCTCGCGTTATCTGGATGTGACCTGATGTCAGTCGGTTGTACGGCGTAAGATGACGATTAGGAATTAATAATAACTAAACAACATCAATCTGGTAAAATCATAGCAAAGCATTAGTTGAGTGATGTCACGTTTTGAGTCCACTGTCATATTGTACACTATCGGGCGTATTCATAAAAGAGGTTTTACCAAACCCGAGCTTAGCCTTAACACGAGTGTAACTAAACATACAACTGCGAAATGGGCATGCGTGGGACGGTCAGGTGAAGGCCTACATTAGCCTATAGAGTACACTTTGCCTATATTAATATCAGCAACTGAACTAATTACAAGATACTACTCCAACGAGAAATTGGCCCAAAGTTGAATCAGATTTGAGTTCTAAATTATATTTTTATACCACTCCATGACGGAGACTTATTCCTGAGGTCACATAGTGAGCGCACGATATTACTGCAATACATGTTTCAAATTACTGTTGTCATTATTACATTTAGCTATAAACAAAAAAAATACATATTTGTGAATTAATTTATACTATTCGCATTCTGTTTTGTGAGTAGGCCCATGGTTTATCCTCTTCCAGTCTGTGACGACTATGCGTTTCTGAGGGTAGTAACAATCTGTTAAATTTGTCCTTGTATTAAGACTGATTAAGGCAAAGTGAACACTATTATCATCGGTTGTTTAGATTAAGTTATTATCGCCTTTATTCAAGGTACCAATTATGGTTTACCAAAAAGTTTTGAAATAGCATTGTGTTTATAATAATATTTGAGGAACTATAGAATGTATGGTGAAATTGTTTTTTTCAAAAAAGTCAAAGATACATTGTGAACGCGTAATCCCAAGTACCACTAGTCCGTATTACTCTTACTTTTGTATGTAGGCACTTACCTGCCTGAGTACGCAATGAAAAGGTTTTGGTCATAGCGCAATGATTCTTAGTGATTGTCAATTAAAATGCTTGGCAGAGATGCATTCGTTTTCGCCTGATATAGTCAGTCAGCCAGTGCCCAAAAATAACACTCAGGTATACACTGAAAGCTAGATAATTTCTGATGATACCAGGTGTTAGGGACATACCTGGGGGTCATCACCAGGGGGGATGTAGAGTTTTAAAGTGGTGCATTTTTTTGTAATTCAAGATGGCGTCCAAGATGGCCGCATGCAAATAGTCATACTTAAGAAATAGTATAAATTGGGCAAATTTAGCTCAATTTGCTGTTGTAATACACCATTTCAACTAGTTTAGAGTTACTGAATGCAGCTAGGCCACCCTCAGACAATTCTGATCATTCTTTTTAACCCTTTCAGCCCCAAATTTTCTTTATCATACACCTTGGTGATGTCAATTAGGACACAATTGTTATCTATAACAATTATTCCATATTAATGGTGAAGGATTGGTATTAATACAGTGACTCTGGTAATGTAAATTAGTTAATCTAATTAATTATAAAATAAAATGGCGTCCAAGATGGCCGCCGACGTATAGTCAGACCTAGGAATTTGCGTAAACAGTGCAATTCTAAATGAATTTTCTTTTGTAATACACCATTTTAAATAGTTTCGTAGTCAATAAATTGTTCTAGATCACCCCATAAAATGTTATTTTAAACAATCGAATTTATTTAATTTTGTTCAAAGGTCAATCCAGTAATGGTAACCTAGCAATTTTGCTATCGTTGTCCTTTTTCAGATTTGTGTTTTTTGTGTCCTTGGGTAATATAATATATCAATTCTAATGATTTCAATACTATATTTGATTTAAGTTATGAAAAGTTGTGTCTGAAGATATTTTTATATCAGGGCCTTATGTTGAAGATATAAAAAGCAAATAACATCTGCATCATGTTTATGGTGTTTGCTTTCCAGGGTCGGCTAGGAGGAATTACTTGCAATTATATCTGCCAGGTTTTCTAACCTGACCTACTTGACCAGTTATAGATTGCATAGATGGTTTTAGAAATGTAATACTTTGGAAGGTGTGAGGAGTACAATATCAAATGTAAATAGGTATATTAGCAGCTCGTACTGCAAACGATACATCCTTCTCACTAGTGACCTGATCCACATTAATGAACATCACATCTGTAGGCTATGCTCTTGTTGGTTAGACCTGACTACGTAGCATAAAGCTGATGAGATACTGAATGAAAACCAGGCTAACCAGGCACATTTTTATTGGCAACTGAAAGTCGTATTTTCTGCCTGAATTTTCGCTTTAGAGAGATATACAGTATAAGCTTGTGCAAATATCCTATCTGCTGTCATAAAGAAATACGTTCAGTCATATTCACAAAAAAATGTCAGTAATTAAATTTTAATGATATATATATCTATGTAAAATTATTTTGCTGGAGAGTCAAAGAACGGTATAAATGAGCTTGAAATAATTATTGCATTTAACAAAAACGATTGTGAATGTGGTAACAGGTCTAACAAATTTGTTTTAAAGTTGGTCAGTGGTGGCTATTTTGCGTTTTACTCAAGTCAGCACATCCTATCGCGAATGAACAGAAGCTATTATTGTAATGGTTATTGGCAAAGAAAAGTGTTATGATTTCCATGGTCACCCCACTTCAATCTCTGGTCATAACATAATTTGGCTCATTGCAGTATGGTATATTGACATTACAGAGGATATTGTGGCCTTTGTGCTTGCTAAAATGACCTCTTGTGTTAAGAGGGTTAAATATTTTGTTCAATTATTTAGGAGTGGTCTGGATAGATTCAGTGGATACCAAATTAGTAGAAATGGAGAATTGCAAAAGAAAAATTAGCAGACATTGAGAAGCTTGTACAATTGACATTGCCGTATTTGTAGCTACACTATTAATACCAATCCCTCACCACGAATAATGAATTAATTATTATAAATTAAAATTAAGTAGATTAACCAATTGTTATTACCATAGTCACTATATTGATACCAATCCTTCACCATTAATAATGATATAATTATTATGGATAACATTTTTGTCCTCCTAATTGACATCACCAAGGTGTTTGATAAAAAAAACCTTTGGGGCTGAAAGGGTTAAAAATAATGATCAGAATTGTCTGAGAGTGGCCTAGCTGCATTCAGTAACTCTAAACTAGTTGAAATGGTGTATTACAACAGATAATTGAGCTAAATTTGACCACTTTACACTATTTCTCAAATATGACTATATGTTGGCGGCCATCTTGGACGCCATCTTGAATTACAAAAAATTGCATCACTTTCAAACTCTACATCCCCCCTGGTGGTGACCCCCAGGGATGTCCCTAACACCAGGTATCATCAAAAATTATCTAGCTTTCAGTGTATACCTTATCAAAAACTAAGCCCTTTTCGTTTGACTGGCTGACTGACTTATAGGGAAAACACATCATTTCAACAAGGGCTCAGGGGCGCATATTTTCTGTATTTTACTTCTGTGTACATATAATAGTATTCTATCGGGTGGTGAAAAGTGTAGGGGGGTAGGACTACTATCCTGTTTATTATTAAAATGTAAGTATTATAATTTAGTGCTTTGTTTACAACTGTACCGGAACTATATAATGGTGGTTGTTATAGCTACTAGATAATTTAATAATGTACAGACAAGAAGTAGGTAATTCTTTTGTGGATAACTTTTGTGTTACACTGCGACCATGTGAACACATTCAATAATATTATATAAGTTAATGATGAGATAATAATAATTACGAATGTTGCACTTGCATTTATTAATTTTTAAACATCAAGAAAATCATATCACACATAAAATCATGTCGATCTTGTTTATGTTTCTTATACAGATAAAACAAATATAGCCAGTGACTTTGAGTGTTCATATAGAGTGTCCATATATATTCTTCTGAAACCACTGGCGTCTCGCTGAAAATAAAATAATGAATGGATCAATGAAACAAATTTTTTTTTAATATGTTCTATTCGTGGTGATCAAATTTGAAATTTTCATTTAATATTTTGATAAAAAAAATTACAATATGATAACTACAAGAACTTAAATATTTGTTGGGTAACACACAATTTAGGTAGATAGGCATACTTACAATTTTATCTCTCATACACTACTGTATCATGTGTATACGGGGCAGTCGTGTCTCCAGGAGAATGATCTAAAAATTGTATCGCTGTACCTTTATCCTGTACAAAGAAAACAAAAACAAATATCACTATAGCATAATTTAATCATTACGAAAACGCACTTCTGCTACGTAAGTGTACTGTGTAGCAACAACGATTTATGTTCTAGCGCTCATAGCGCATATATTGCAAAATATATACTCTAGATTACCTTGCTCAGACATGTTGAAATAACCCTGCTGCTTTTCTGTGGTTTAAATAAGAAAGGTTGTAATAGTTATTTAACCCAGTGGATTTGGTGTGGATTAAATACGAAAATATTTCTATAACCAGCTGTTTTTCTGTAGGTTAAAGAAGGTTCAAATAGTTTAAAAGCCCAGGTGATTTTCTGCAGGTTAAATAAGAAGGTTGGGAAAGTTATCTAGCCCGGTGTATTTGTTGTGGATTAAATATGAAGATTGGAAAATCGCTCTGTAACCCAGCTGTTTTTCTGTGTGTTAAATAAGAAGGTTGTAAAATTATATAACCCAGGTGCATTGTAGTGAGCTAAATAAGAAGGTTGAAATATGTCTGGGTGCTTCATTACGTGTAGGCATAAAGAAGGGTGCAATTGTTGTTTAGCCCGGGTGTTTTCTGTGGGCTAAATAAATATGTCGGTTGAAAAGTTATAAAACCTACTTGCTTTTATTTGGGTTAAATAGATCTTCCGTGGGCTGGAAGCTATGAAGGTAGAAATAGGAGGTATACAGTCTTTTCTGCTTTTCTGTGGGTTAAATGGGAATGTTTTAAACGTTTATAACCCTGATGCTTTTTTGTGGGCTAAATACGAAGGTTGAAATAGGTATATAGTCTGGGTTATTAATTGCGGGTTAAATAAGTAGGTTGGAATTGATATTTAGCCCGGGTTGTTTGATGTGGAAATGGTCATTTAGCCTGGATGCTTTGTTGTGGGTTAAATAAGTACATAGGTTGACATAGTTATTTATCCCCGGTTATTTGATGTGGGTTGAAGACGAAGATTGAAATAGCTCTAAAACCCACTTGTTTTATGTGGGTTATATAAGAAGGTTTGTAGTGTTATTTAGCCGGGATGTTTTCTGTGTGTTAAATATGTCGGTTGAAAAATTATAAAACCTACTTGCTTTTATTTGGGGTGAATAGAAGCTACAAATAGTTAAATAGCCCAGTATGTGATTTTATGTGGGCTAAATAAGAAAGTTAGGATAGTTATCTAGCCTGGTGGATTTGGTGTGGATGAAATATAAAGGTTGGGGATAGGCCTAGTTCTATATTACCCAGCTGCTTTTCTGTGGGTTAAATAAGAAGGCTGTAAACGTTTATAACCCAGATGCTTTGTTGTGGGCTAAATACGAAGGTTAAAATAGGTATATAGTCTGGGTTCTTAAATGCGGTTAAATTAGAAGGTTGGAATTGTTATTTAGCCCGGATTGTTTGATGTGGAAATAGTTATTTAGCCTGGATGCTTTGTTGTGGGTTAAATAAGTAGGCCACATATATAGATTGATATAAATATTTATTCCGGGTGATTTTATGTGCGTTGAAGACGAAGATTGAAATAGCTCTATGACCCACTTGTTGTTATGTAGGTTATATTATGAGAAGGCTTTTATTGTTATTTAGCCCAGGTTTTTTTCAGGATTTGAAAATAATAAACGTGGGGGGGGGGGGCGGCCGGCCCTTAAGTTTTTTGTTGGTATATTTAGGTCAATTTAGGTGGCTTTTTAAAATAATGTGGCGAAAAAAGCGGGGCCGTCCCCCCTCCCCCGCCCTGGATCTGCGGCCGGCATTTCCCGTCATTAAGTTGGCTATAGGCCTTTATCTACCCAATGTTGGTTTAATGTTGGTCCAGTGTCGTAGACGGTGGACCAACAATAAAGTAACCTTGGGTGAATGTCTCAGATACTAGGTAATGTAAAATGCACATCGGGCGTCAAAATCAATGCGGCCACGGACGATAATACGCGTAGTTGTCAATTCACATATATTTGGTAGTATTCCAGCTTTCATATTTTTTTTGCAAATGTTGCAAGCGATAATAGTTGTCATGTGTCAGGGTTAGGCCTATATTTACAATGTACAAGTTTTTTTTCACGCGGCATAACTTACCTGTTCATTTTCATAAGGTCCTGGTGTAGGCTATTCAGTTCCGTGAATGAGCGCCAAAAAACAAACATTGACAGCAGGGCATTGAAAGAACGATTTTGATTGGTTGTCATTGTCGGGTTAAATAAGGGTTTTAGTCTTCTTGCACACCCTTCTGGGTGGGAATGGGCGCAAGAATACTTAGGGAGCAATCTGGACCTTTTTATCCACAAGGCAGCGTAGCTCAAAACGAAGGAAGTTAGCATACCATTTTCAGACCTGTTTTTGAGAAAGGACAGCTTCTGCCCTTCGAATGTTGCCATTATACATGCGTTTCAATGGGGGCATTTAGGGTGGTGAGACCAAATACGCTTGCTATATGACGTGATATTCCGAAATTATGCGAAATATGGACATTTGATTTTTTTTAATATATGTACATAATTATTACCATCATCATTGAGGTACACATTTTATGACAGTTATTTACTACTACTGAAGATACAACCGAATTGAATTCACATTAGGCCCTGTTTTTGTCAGCGACGTTTTTTCGTTTTGTTATTATCCTACTCGATTGGCTGTTTGATTTTTTCCCGTCGTCGAAGAAACGAGACGGAAAAATTCACCGTCAAATTTTTGTTGAATGACCTTTGACCTTTTTGACGAAAAAATGTCGATGACGGAAACAGACGCTCGAATGGGCCTATTGCTTAGCTTTTTTGTGGAAAGAACACACAATACAAACTCAAAATAAAAAAATGACCCCTTTGAGGTTATTGATAAAAAACTTTTTCCCAGGTTTTATAATAAAAATATAATTTGCACCCACTTGAAGCCGTCTCACGGACGCGATTCGCAGCTTCACATGAGTTAAAATTATTCGGATTTTTGTAATATGTAGCTCAATTATTTATTCAATTTTGCTGAATGAAGACACAGTAGTTCCATGTAACATTTAAAATATGCTATTTAAAGTACCAGTGAAAAAGATGGGGACAAATTAAGACAGGCGTTTAAATGCTTAATAAAGGAATAAGATTGTCTCCAATGCCGCTCCCTGAGAATCTCTGTTGATTGCTTTGATGTTTGAGTCTATTTTTAGAATTTCAGAACGCACTGGAGACGATCTAATCCCTTTAATTACAACACATTCAAATGAATGAAAAATATAAATGACGACTAAAGCAGCACTTGATATATCAGTTACAAATGTGTTCTTCCCTTTCAATGAAACAGTATATTTGCAGGCAAGTAATCGTTTTCATCCATTTGAAGATGGTATTGCTAACGTAATGACCATGATAACAGCTTCAAATAAAGGAAAACAAACATAATTTAGAATTAGACATCTCAAATTGAAATATTTAATTAATTAGGTGGACAAATTTTATTGTTTTAAATTTTCAGTTACATTTGTGGGTTGCAAACGCATAACAATTCCAGCATGATAATGGTTCAATAAAACGTTTAAAAAAACGACTCAGAATGCCAAAGACAAAAGACGGTAACTGCTTACTTTTAAAGTAAGCAGTTATCGCCTGTTTGTCTTTGTAGAGCAGTAACCTTCAGATTCTGTTTGAAATGCTGAATTTTAAAACAAGCAGTTGCTACCTTTTGGCTCTGCACGACAGTCCAGGCTGGAGGCTGAATTTTACCCTTTCACTTAAACAGTCTCTCTGTCACACAGGCATCTACAGCGGGAGTATTCACAAAGATTTATTGATGAAAACAACGGAATTTAAGTACAAACAAGTGTACGATGGAACTGTCACACCCATTAAGACCCACCACCCTGCAGATACTCCCCTGGGAGATGACAGGGATTTTGACAAGGCTATTCTGATGCTGCGTGACCCTTTTCAGACAATCAAAGCAAACTATAACAGAAAAAAGGCGGGAAAATGCGGAATCGTATCGGCTACAAAGTTCAAGAAAACTGGTGAGGGTTTTTATATTGTTATGATATATTATATTTAAATGTATTTATCCGATTCACTACCCCCAACCCCTCCCCGCCCCATTGTCAAGGTTTGGGTGAATAATGTCATGGGAGTAGTTAGTTATAATTACTGTCGACTTGTAATTGAAAAATTGTAACGATATATATCTATTCACTATATTTTTTCAGCATGGTTGAACCGGGTGGCCAGGGAATCCAAGTATTGGATAAAGCAGACGATATCGTGGCTTGTGGATCGCAGACCGATATTCCTCATGAAATATGACGACTTAAAATCCAACCTGACCGGCGTGCTCCGAGAAGCGGCCAAGTTCCTAGATTTAAACACAACGGACGCCATCTTGGAGTGCACCAAAACAAATTCAGAGGGTTCCTATCACAGGACGACGGATCCGAAACAGCCGGATTTACTGGTATTTCCTGAAGATCAGCTGATCCAGCTGAATGAAAAGAAGGCGATAGTGGATCGGTATGTTGGTCGGCGCTGTCCCAGCCCGCCGTGGTGTTTGTCATATGCTCAAGTTGACTTTACAGGACTGAATTTCTCGGTATTTTCCGCATTGTGAGGACGAATATGGATAACATATTGTATTTATATTATCATGATTATGGTGTGAGACTGGTGATACAGAAGCCAGTATCCATAACCAACGTATCGCTTAAAACGCTGAAATATTTTTGTATAGACCAATATACAATAATAGACCATAATATGACAATGGGATAATTAGAATTCGATCCACTAAGATGATCATGCACGCATGCCCAGTAGGCTCCTGGAGTGACCTGGTTACGTATTGTATTGATGATGTATTGTAGTTTTTATTCGAGTGGTGGTAATGCATGCCTATGCTAGTGCACGTCCTTTGAAGTCAACTTAGCTTATAAATAAATACATATTTGTTTTAAAAACAATGACTTCTTTTATTTTGATTACCACAAACTTATTTTCCACCACGTCGCTGTATTAATGGTGGATCAACGTTGTGTGCCTAGTGTGCTAATATTTTTATTGTCGTCAATGTTAATGTGGATTGTCAATTTTAATGTGGATTGAGGATCGTGGTTTGACCAAAATAAAATTAGTAGCTTAGGACTCATCATAATGTTCAAAGTATAGAAACATTCCGTTCGCTAAATTCATCGTTATGGTTATCATGTTTCCGTCTTACATGCCATTAATAATCTAATGCACGTGGCGGGTACGTGTTTGCAATAATGTACTACACTTGCATGCAGTATCCACTATTATGTGATCCTTAGCTATAATTATGGCAACTTATTTTCATTATTTTGGTGAAGCCTCTGCCACAACTTTAAATCGACCTACTTGCGTAGGTCACCGTAATAAAACTCGCGATCGGTTCATGCAGATTTCGAATCAAATTGTCCCAGCGTTTCTGTCTCCAGCCATATTTTGTATTTACCAAGCATGCTTGAATAATAGTTATCGTTTAACGTTTTTTTCCTGTGATCGCCGCAACGGGCGTATTTGAGAATCAATTTAGCGCTCCCTAAAAAGTTAACTGATCAATTTGGTTTATTTTTCACACATGATATATGTATCCTACATGATGTATGTGTCTGGGGAAATCTTTCCATCTGTTTTATTGGTATCCAACCATAAAAGGAAATTTTCCGAGAAAGCTGTCCCAACAGTATTGTGAACGCGATATCTTATGAATCGTTAGTTTAATCGGCTACAAAATTTCAAGTGGCGATATTCATAAAGCGACATTGGTGGTGGGTGGGGGCATTTCACCCGAAGCGAAAAACAAAGTGTGCATTTTTGTATTACACAAATTAAAGTAGAAACATCAATGCTTGGGTTCCGGTAATTTTATTTACCATTTCTTATTTTTAGGATTTTCCTTACCAGTCAACATAGGCTTATTGTATATATAAACGTATCTATATTTCCGATCAACCACTGGTCAAGTGAATATTATATTATATTCATTCTAAATATCAAATCACACATGTCAAATATTTTGGTTGCTTCTTGTAACCTTGGTTAACATCAAGATGTCTATATCACATTCTATGTGGTAATGGTACATCAATGTCTGTTTCATGTTGGATCGGTTGATCAGCAGTTATCATGGGCGTATTACACATAGGACATTCGACTCTCACTTGTAGACTGCGTTTGAGACACGCTTTATGGAAGTAATGATGGCAACCAGTACGTCTGGCAGCCGCCATCGGCAGAAGACAAATAGGACACACATCACAATGCTTGAGCAACTCTAATGTCGACGCCGCTGGGAATGCAGCGTCAAATGAGTTACACTGCATGTAGCTATCCAGGCCATGGCGGACATAAGTATAAAGTGGAAAAAATATGTTGGAGAAGAAGCAAACCAGGGCCAGAGCGTTGCCCTCCTCAAAGTGCTTCCAGGTGACACAACCAGCCAAGGTGATTTCACCGAGCGCAAAAATCCAATAAACTGTAGCTTCTGCTAAGTTATCACGATCCTCGTAAGGTCCAGTTCGATGCAGACATTTCCACACGAGCAATGGCAGTCCTATTTTCTCCTGCAGTATGATAAAAGCAAAGCATAACAGGAAAGGAACCGGGTTGCTGATGTGGGTGATCGTTTCCAAGAAGAAAGCAACGGCGTGCAGACCAAGCAATGTGCGTCTCACGTTACGTCGCGTCGATGAGTCACGTTGAGCACGATTCCTGCGAGACGACTCGTCGTGAGCTCCACAAACCTCCGTCAACCATGAGCAGCAAACAGAAGAGACCACGTAAATTACCACCCAATCTACCTTAGGTTTTAATCGCGACGTCAAAAGCGAGGCGAACACAATCTGAGCCATCCATTTGGTGCCTGGCGGGCTGTCTGTGTAGTTGAAACCTTCCCGAATAACCTCTCCGAATGAATCTGAACAGAATTAGAATAGAATAGTATAAACTAATAAAATACAAATATCAACATTTTAAACCCTTTTGCATCTCTGAAGAATGACTTAATTTTCTGAAACCTAGGGATTTTAGAACCAAAATTTTCATGGAATTGTTTAAATAATGAACTATATTTTTTTCATTTCTCACTCATTTCATAATCATCTTCATCCACTACAAGTCGAGAAGTGCGACAGCAATTCGCGGCTTGTAGTGGATGAAATGAAATGAATCGGGCTTTAGGCCACCTTTGTGCACATATAGGCTAAACTGGGCCAGGAGAACCTCCTGAGGATGGTGAGATGATTGAGATGACACTGTCCTCCAGACACAGGATTCGAAATTCGAGCCCTGGCGGTCTGAGGCCGAGCACGCTACCTCTCGGTCACGGAGGCTCCCCACAATACTTGTAGTGGATGAAGATGACAACAATTGGTATATTTAGGCTTGAAAGGGTTAATAAAATAATATAATATAAATATTAACCTTTTAACCGCCAGTCCCGATTATATTCGTTTTTCACATATTTTTATTTGCACATTACATATCAGCTTTTAAACATGTTAAAGATGAACATCGATCAGCAAGATTTAAAAATAGTTGACCGCCATTTTGTCAAATCTGAATAATTTTCACTCATTTGAAGTTGTGGATCGCGTCAGCGAGATACAACATCAAGTGAGTGAAAATTCAAATTGAATAATTTGCAGTTTTGTCTCGCTACCACAACCCACAACTTTAAGTGCGTGAAAATTATCCTATTTGTTTATTTTGAGAAATCTCAATGTTTAAACACACATTTTGTTTCCAACAAATGCGATTTAAACGACTGAATAAAACGGAATAAAAACGACTTGGAGGTCTAATGGTTAACCACTTAAAGGACAATCACGACTAAATATTTTTTAGTATTTTAGTATTCTAAATAACACCTTTGAGTGTGGAACTTGTTTTGGATACACGAAATTAAACAAATGCCTTTGATTTGACAAAACATAGATAATTTTCATTCGCTTGAAGTTGTGGATCACGTCAGTGAAAATTAAAATTCGTTAATTTAGTCGTCAAAAGATTTTAAGAATTTCAGTGCAGAACAATTTTACTTATAAAATTACTTCAAGAGTCTAGAACATCTTAAATACATTACTAGGTATTTAGGTAATTTGATTTGTTCTCGAATATAACCAATATAAGCATTATTATATATAAATATTATATTATAATTTAAAAACTTTAAAACGTCTTCTATTTTACTTATGATTTCGTTACAACAAAGATACAGCGTTACACATACTATTATGTCGGTCCAATTAATGTTGGGCTTCAGTATTCGACGATGGCCTAACGTTGGGCTGGCGTCTTCTACTTGGTGGGCTTTTTCAGCTCACCTATATTTTATGTGTAATTACATTACGAGCAATTACTCAATTGAGCAAAAATATAAAATTACCCATTTAATGGATCGATCCTCTTCGAAAGGACAAAATTTGAACAAAATTATATATACTTTAAAAGTACCTTGTATAGTTTTGACCCACCTTTAACTTCCTGTGAGATTCCAGATAAAGTGACGCACACACACCGATAAGAACGTATGCATGTTTGTTTCACAAACCAGAGTGCTGTGCCACATCCACAAGTAAAAATCTGTTAAAAATATATAATTGATTAAAACATTCATATGTAGCTGTTGCATATCTCATTTCTAGGCTTTACCTTTGGTGTTAATACACTTCTGTTCAAATCGATACAAAGGCCATCACTGTGATGATTTGGTTGGAAAAAGTAATTTGATTTACAGTGTATGCCTATGTTAGGATGATAAAAATAACGCTGTAATTTTCCGCTACGAAAGTCACAATTATTTACAGGTGTTTCGTTAATTGTCTTGTCATGCTGACCCTTTTCAAGCTGAATTCTATTGTGCTATATTTAATTCTTCCGAAACTGCAATATTGCGGACAATGAGAAAAAATGGTTTTCCAGAACAACAACGTTACCACCCTCTGCACACTTGTCACGCAGATAGTCTTTCTAACATGGTGTCATGCGTAATACTCTTTTTAACATGGCGTCCTGTTTTCTAATGAGGCGTAGTTCTAATTGGAGACGCTTTAATTCTCAGAGGTGCTTAAATTTGACCAGGGATCATGTTATTGTAATAGGGTTGCCCGGCGGAAGTATGTGCCAGCCCTATCGGTGGTTCTCTTTTACCAGTCTCAAGCCGCGTACAAGAAGAGGTCAACACTCAAGGTCATTTCATCAATTTTATTAAGGTCAAAAATTGTCCCTGTTATAACAAATATAAAAGTAAAAAATACAAAGTATCACAGACAATGAAAAAACTGAAAATAAACAAATGACTTCTTCAATTAGTAGTCATCAACACTGTACTGTCAATTTATTTAACAGATTAATCAGAATAATTATTCTCTTTTATTCACTTGTCGATTATTCAGACAACATATGTACAATTAATTACTGTGTTACCGTAACAACATTTTATACCCTTCAACTTATAATACATCAATTCCAACACATTTTAATTATGTATCAATGACTAAATCCTTTGTTAACTTGAATAAAAATATAAAACACAATGAAACAAATTATAAATGAACTTATAATCCCTCTTACCCTGGCAGTAACCCGAACACATGTTTGCAGCGTACCGCCGATGCCCGACCACTACATCTCCTTAGGTCTATGTTATCTAGCACAAAAGTAGTCATTCACCACCTTCTGATACAATTCAGACGTTGATTACATATTTAAAAATACGTCTATATAGAACGGTGTCCAGCTAGAAAAGAAAATTTCCCTAGCCCAGAGTTATCATGTGACCTTTTAAGGTGACACTAAATCCAGTAATCTTTGTATGATACTTTGTATTTTTTGTGTGATACTTTGTATTTTTTACTTTTATATTTGTTATAACAGGGACAATTTTTGACCTTAATAAAATTGATGAAATGACCTTGAGTGTTGACCTCTTCTTGTACGCGGCTTGAGACTGGTAAAAGAGAACCACCGATAGGGCTGGCACATACTTTCGCCGGGCAACCCTATTACAAATGGCGCAGTCGACAGGATGTCTCAAGGACGCCAAGAGAAGAGGAACCACACAGCATCACGTCACCATCAGCTTGGTCACACAAGGTACCGTAACTCAATTGTCCCCTGGTTGTATTTGAGCTAGGCCGATATATCCATTTTTTTTTTAAGAAAAAAAAAAGGAACATTTTGGTCAGCACTTACTTGGGCTATGACTAAGAGACATTCATAATAGTCATTTCTCAACTGCATGACCTAGTCTTCTAGCTTTTGTAGTGGGAAACTGCATGAGTTTCTGCATGAACTGTATCTTCAACAGCTTGTAAAGTGAAACCGCATAGACTAGTTAGCGTATCTTCTAGTGCTTTGTGAACTGCTTTATATTTCTATCGCTTGTAGATTTGAACTAGTATTTCTATCGCTTGTAGATTTGAACTAGTATTTCTATCGCTTGTAGAATAGAGCTTTAGACTAATGCTTGTAGTCTTGCAACAGGAACCAGTTAGTGTGCATAGCTTAGTATGTACTATTTTTGTGATTTATATTTTCACAAACACTTACTAATCCCGCATTATTGCTATAGTACTGTTTTTTTTACTAATGCCTGAATGTTTACATAGTAGTATTATGCTGTGATGTTATATCAATTTGCCAGGACATAAATCATTGCTTTGGTAGATTGATAGCTAATATTTATAGCCTAGTAAAACTATAGAGTTTGAAAATCAGTTGTCCGTTACATTGATTTAAATAGTGTTTCGGTAGATTGATTTAAGTACATGGTTTCAGAACAAAATTTCAACATTTATTTTTGAATTTGATAATGTTAATTCTACCAAAAATCATTTGATTTTGGTTATTTCATGTGACACCCCTGGTCAAACTTGTATGTTCATCCACATACTGGGGCACTGTGTCATGTTTGGATGCAAGAAAAACATGTGCTTGAGGTGTTATGATATGTAATGAATATTGATGTATGTATACGTTACAGAGAGTGCATAGTTAATCTGTGTACTTGCTTCATGAGGGTAGTCTTAGATCCTAACTTTTCTTTTGCATGAGTCATATGTAGCTCTTAAGTCTTCAATCAGTTGAAATATGTAAAAGTACCAATTGTGCTGTCATCAAGCTAATTTTTCTAAATAGAATAAACCTTTACCGCTGAATTGCGTAGTACGCTAGGGAATAGCGGGGTAATTGGGATTATTATTGGGTGTACCTTGGGTTACGCTTATATTGGGATTAAAAAAATTGCTTGTGGCAAATTAGTAGGTACTGTCCAGACGTCATGGCTATGTCTGGGAAGGAAGGCGAGGCTTTCCTTAAATTGTTTGAAGAAATGGGGGTCAAACCTAAATGCAAAACTAAAGAAGAGTTGCAGGATTGGATGGCGGAAATGGTAAAAACACAAACAGCGCCAACTCAGTTAGATTCTAATCAGCTAGATAAGACGGTACAGTCTACTACTGTGCAGCAGTCGATTAAGCTTTCTGCTATTTTTTCGGGTGTCAAACCAGGAAAAGGTGAGTGCACATACGACCTATGGAAGTATGAGGTTGATTGTCTAGTTAAAGAAAATGTCTATAGCATGGAGAATAAAAAGCGTATGATTCGTGCCTCCCTAAGGGGTGAGGCAGCTCATGTCCTCAAGCGATTAGGCCCTGATGCTTCTTTAGATTCTATACTTCAGAAGTTTAATGATGTGTACGGTATGGTTGAGACAGGAGAGGAGACTCTTTCTGAGTTTTACTCTGCTCATCAACGGGAAGATGAGGACGTCTCATCATGGGGATGCCGTCTTGAAGACCTTTTAGATAGAGCAGTCCAGGGTAAGGTCCTTGTTGATACGGATAATAATGATATGCTAAGAAAACGTTTTTGGGCCGGTTTGCAGCCTAGGCTTAAAGAAGCCTCCCGTCACAAGTTTGATACCACTGCAGACTTTGACCGACTTCGTGTCCTTGTGCGAAGTATAGAGCACGAGTACAAGGTGTTTGAACCACCTGTAACTAGTAAGAAGGTAGTCAAAATGGCTACTGTGGAAGCTCCCACAGAGATATCTGAGTTGAAGGGAATTGTCAAACAGCTCAGTTCTACGGTAAGTGAAATGAATAAACAGATAATTAGTATGCAACAAAATGTACCATCAGAAACAGGTAAAGCTCAGGGTAACTCCTTTAAAGGTAAGAGTATGAAAATTCCCTATTCAGCTCCAGCTGCTTGTTGGAACTGTGGTGATACTTCGCACCTGAGATTCGAATGTCCGAAACTCCCAGAGTGCTTCAAGTGTAATAAGCGTGGTCATCTAAAAAAAAAATTGCCGGTCAAACCGTCCATAGCTATCATTGAGGAGCAAATGGTAGCTATGGCACAACAAAGCTCCAAGTCAATACCAGATAATTTGCTTGGTGAGGTAAGTGAGGCTAGAGTAATGATAGAGGGAATAGATACAAGAGCTCTTATAGACACCGGTTCGATGGTATCAACAGTAAGTAGTGATTTCTACCGCCTCCGACTTTCACATATACCTTTAGAACCACTGACTAATTTGGTGAAAATTGAATGTGCCGATGGTGAAGCTTTGCTTTACTCAGGCTATGTAATCACCAACATTAAGCTTGACATGGAATGTAGCATTGAAGATAGTTTTCCTTTGCTTGTAGTGCCTAACACACCATTTAACAAGGAGGTTCCACTTCTTATTGGCACTAATATTCTAAGTCGTTTTAAGTCAGATTGTCAAGAAAAAGGTATAACTTTCCAAAATTTTCAAACACCCTGGAAATTAGCTTTTAAGTGCTTAGCTTGGAGAGATAGAGAACTCAGGAGGAGAGATGGTAAGCTAGGACTAATAAAATGCTGTAGTACTAGAAAGGTGTGTATACCAGCAAAAAGCAGAGTTATTATTCCTTGCCGAGTTGTTAACGTACTCCAGGTAGGTAATTCCAGAGGAATGGTTACACGTACTAAGAAAAGTAGTCTTCCAAGTACGATTGAGATCACTCCTCTTACGGTTGACTGTGAGGGATTTAATGAAAGTTTTCCCTTTGACATCGAACTATTCAATCAGGATCTGAGGCCTGTCATAGTCCAGCCATCTTCACTTTTAGCTGAGCTGCAGCAAGTGAGCCTAGTAAGTGAAGAAGGTATCGGTAAAGGGCAAGTGAAATCTGAAGATATAGAATGCTCCATAAATAAGGATGATTTTTTATCTCAGTTTGATCTAAAGGAAACTGAACTTAGCCCTGAACAGCAACAACAGGTAAATTCTTTGTTGTGGGAGTTCAAGGACATATTTTCAGAGGGTGACTATGATATAGGGAATACAGATCTTACTAAACATCAGATTAAATTAAGTGATGAGATACCGTTCAAAGAGCGACACCGCAGAGTCCCACCTGCCCTGTATCAGGAGGTGAAGGACCATCTGCTTAACCTTAAAAAGACTGGAATCATACAAGACTCGTCTAGTCCGTGGGCTTCTCCCGTGGTCTTAGTGCGTAAAAAGAATGGTGAACTCCGCCTATGTGTAGATTATAGGCAACTGAATAAGAGAACCATCAAGGATTCTTATGCCTTACCACGCATAGATGAGTTAATGGACCATTTCTCAGGGTGTAAGTATTTTTCCAGTCTGGACCTGCGTAGTGGTTACTACCAGGTGGAGATAGAAGAGACCGACAAGGAGAAAACAGCCTTTACAGTGGGCACCAATGGCTTCTATGAGTTCATAAGAATGCCATTTGGTCTGTCTAATTCTCCAGCGACATTCCAGAGATTGATGGCACAGTGTATGGGTGATCTTTATATGAAAATATGTTTTGCCTTTTTGGATGACATTAATGTCCCAGGTAAAAATTTTGAAGAATGTTTAGATAGGCTCACGCAGGTTTTTCAAAAACTGCGAGTGCATAATCTAAAACTGAATGGCAAGAAATGTCACTTTTTCAAAACAAAATTACTTTACTGTGGCCATATAATCTCTGAAATGGGCATAGAAACAGACCCTGACAAGATAGCTAAAGTAGCAAATTGGCCAGTGCCATCTAATGCTAAGGCAGTTAGAGAGTTCCTAGGTTTCGCTGGGTACTATAGGCGGTTCGTTTCTAATTTTGCCCAGATGGCAAAACCACTATATGCATTGATAGGTGGAGCACAAGGTAAGAAAGGTAATAAAAAGTCTCGTGTCTCACCCCCGCCATGGGTTTGGGGTAAAACAGAACAGGATGCTTTTGAAGCTATAAAGACCACTCTAACGTCTCCGCCTTTATTAGCTTATGCACATTATGACATGCCGTTTATCCTCCATACCGATGCCAGTGGCAACGGTCTTGGTGCAGTGCTGTCACAAATGCAGGATGGTACTGAGCATGTAATTGCTTATGCCAGTAGAGGCCTTTCCAAGGCAGAAAAGAATTATTCTGCGCATAAATTAGAGTTTTTAGCCTTGAAATGGGCTGTCACAGAAAAGTTCACTGATTATTTGTATGGTGCGAAGCACCAGAGTATTGTCCTGACGGATAACAACCCACTGACTTATGTTTTAACAAGCGCTAAAATAGATGCAACTGGCCACCGCTGGCTAGCTGCCTTAGCAGCTTATGACCTTGTAATAAAATACAGACCAGGTAAACATAATAGTAATGCTGATGCACTATCGCGGTTACCAGATAGGAATGATGAGGAAAGACAGGAAATAGATAGTGAGACCATAAGAGCAATAACTTGTGCTTTAGCTGGTTTACCCCTGGTGGAATCACTCAGTATCTCTGCTGAATTACAGCTAGATATTGGACTTGATAACGATGATTTTGTGGGTAATATCAGGGAAACTAGAAAGTGCCAAGCCGAAGATCAAAACATCAATACAATTCTTAAGATGATTAGGGAAAGCAAAATTCCAAATCTCCACTCGATGAGACCTGGAACAGAGCTGTACCAACTGTGTAAAAATTTCGATAAACTCAAAATTAAGCGAGGTTTGTTGGGTAGAGTGACATATGTAGATGGAGAAGACAGATGGCAAGTGGTTCTCCCAAAATCTCTTAGAAAACACGTCTTAGACAGTCTCCATAATCAGGCAGGCCATCAGTGCAGAGACCGGACTCTTAGTCTTGTCCAAGACCGCTGCTACTGGCCGGGTATGTGGCGTGACATTGATGTTAAGATTAAAACATGTGAACGCTGTATTAAGAGAAGGGGAAATACAAACATTAAAGCGCCCCTGGTGAGTATTACTACTTCACAACCGCTAGAACTAGTGTGCATAGATTTCCTATCATTAGAACCGTCCAAGGGAGGATTCGAAAATGTCCTAGTAATCACGGATCATTTTACGCGTTATGCGTTAGCAATCCCCACCAAAGATCAGAGTGCTAGGACCACTGCTGAAACATTATTCAATGGGTTCATAGTGCATTATGGTATACCGATGACCTTGTTTAGTGACCAAGGTCAGAACTTCAATGGGAAGGTCATTAATGAGCTATGTCGTATAATGGGCATGAAGAAATCGCGCACGACTATTTACCATCCATCTGGGAATGGTATGTGTGAAAGGTTGAATAGAACCATCATGAATATGCTGGGAACCCTTGATTCTGACCAAAAGAAGGATTGGAAGAGGCATATAGGTGCTATGGTCCATGCTTATAATGCGACACGGCACACATCCACAGGCCACTCGCCTTTCTATTTAATGTTTGGTCGCCAAGCTCGTCTTCCAATAGATTTACTTTTTGAGGATCCAGAAAATGAAGGTAAGAGTTATGGTAAGTATGTCTCAGAGTTAAGAGATAGAATCAAGAAAGCGTATAACCTTGCGTCCGAGTCCGCTCGTAAAAGTCAGGTAAGGCAGAAACAAAATTATGACATCAGGGCTCGTGCTGCGGTTCTCGAGGCAGGAGACCGTGTACTGGTAAAGATTCTGGCCTTTGAGGGTAGGCACAAATTAGCTAACAAGTGGGAAGATGGTGTGTATACAGTTCTGGAACAACCAAATAAAGATGTTCCTGTATATAACGTCCAATTGGAGAACAGAACTGGCCCTAAGAGAAAGTTACACCGTAATCACCTCTTACCTGTTAATCACCTACCAATTGAAACCACACCACCACCAGTAGCTGCCCCTCGGAAACGGTTACCACCTTAACCTGCTCCAAGAAAAGCAGTGTTAGAGGACACCAGTAGTGAGTCTGATAGTGATGTCGAACAGATTGTCGACATACAAGTAAATAACGATGATGTTCACTCCGCTAGCGAAGTTTCAGAGGTGTTATCAGATAATGCATCTGCTAGTGAAGTTTCAGAGGTATTATCCAGTGATGTATCTAATAGCTCTGAGGAGGAAACATCAGTGGGTACCTCCAGTGGTCAGGAAAACGATCCTGTAGATATTGCCCCTGCAGCACCCAAACCCCCAGATGTTCCTCGTAGGTCTGGACGACAGCGCAAGCTGCCTATTAGGCTGCGAGATGACTATGTCATGTATCGACAGGCTGTTAAGGACAGTCAGAGTGTTAATGAAAACATTGTTGGTAAACAGCAGCAACCTATAAAGTCAGACTGGGCCCAGCGAGCTAGTTTTCTCGCCAGTATTTCCAGCAGTGTCATTTTTCAGGGCAGGGCTGAGCATCTGTCACAAGCAATTTTAGAAATTGTCACTAAACATTAACGTATTTTTTTCTAATAGTAATGTCGGGACGACATTTATTTCAGAGGGGAAGTATGTGATAGTGTCGAATTTTTGGTATTGGTTCGTCAGTGTATGATGGCAGAGCCATCTGGTGATTGCATTATAACTAAATAATGGTTCGTAAGATTACTGGATTTAGTGTCACCTTAAAAGGTCACATGATAACTCTGGGCTAGGGAAATTTTCTTTTCTAGCTGGACACCGTTCTATATAGACGTATTTTTAAATATGTAATCAACGTCTGAATTGTATCAGAAGGTGGTGAATGACTACTTTTGTGCTAGATAACATAGACCGTGAGTACCGATACTGAAAGTCACTTTATTTCGTGACAGGTTTTAATTTACTTCCTGACAGTTCCATATTTAAAATTGACAAGTCATTCAACCTGCCGCCATGATGGATTGCAATTTAGAATTAGTCCGAAATCTATCGCTGATATTTATGGTTCAGTTCATAATTCATTATTAACTCCTAGTTATATTATTACATATGCAGCAAGATTTAAGTAGCGTGTGCAATAATTTAATACTTTGATTTAAGAAATAATATGTGATTTAGTAAATAATTTTACTCAGCCACTGAGTAAAATGTCTGAGTCTGAAGAGAGTAAATCCACGTACAATGTATGTAGATGAAGTTTGATCTAAATGTGTCGTTATTCTCAAGCAGGTAATGATTTATTCCTACGGGACATGTGCAATTTTACATGTCTGTGCTATAAATGTAGGAGGAGCATAATTCTTTAATTCTCAGCCGCTTTGGCCATATAGGCTCATGTATTTGCTAAAGAATGCTATCGCTTATAAACCATGTATTTAATATAATTTATATTACTTTTTGAACAGTAAGGAGATGTAGTGGTCGGGCATCGGCGGTACGCTGCAAACATGTGTTCGGGTTACTGCCAGGGTAAGAGGGATTATAAGTTCATTTATAATTTGTTTCATTGTGTTTTATATTTTTATTCAAGTTAACAAAGGATTTAGTCATTGATACATAATTAAAATGTGTTGGAATTGAT